>CM060950.1:366340298-366370298 GCA_030765055.1 Mantis religiosa
AGATGATGTCATTCAACTCATTGAACAGCGCCAGGAGAGGGAGGCGGTCACCTGAAGAACCAGTAGAACATCAGCTGAGGATGGGGACACGGTGTCCTTGAAACATGTCCTAATTTCAAAAGTAAGTGGAGCTTAAGTGTTCTTACAGTTCGAGAATTGGTTTAAAAAGTGTTTTTGATTGATGAAGCTCCACTGTTTATAAATACTTCTATTTATAGTTTTATCAAGAGCTTATTTTTATTTATGTAAGTGTGTGTTACTTAAATTTTAATTTAAAATCACAAAGTGATCATGCAATCAGTGAACATACTGTACTGTTGTAACCTAGTGATGTACCCAAAGAATTGATAAAAATGGTTGTGAGGGAGTAGATTTATTCTTACAATGCAACCCTGCTCTGCAGGCAACAATTAATTTTATTGCATTTTTTATAAATGTACAAGAAATGTAACATAGGAATCATGTGTTTAGCAAGATTTTTTGCAGTTCATCATTAAATCTATGTAAGATCTATTATCTGTCAATTTTGGTTAACTGTAAACCCTGCCCTTCCATTGTGCCAGTTAATTAGGGTTCTATTGTACACTTGTATATTTATTTTCATCTAAGACTTACATATGAAAATATATATTTTTTCAAATGGTAATAAAGCTTACAATTTCAATAAAGGTCAGAATTTAGAAAAATTGACTTTTATTTGATCATCTCAAGACGAGAAATAAATGTAGGCCTTAAACAGTCTATGTTTAGCAAAGCAGTCATCATGAATATTAAGATTATGAGCCTTTATACCAACCTGGAACATGAATGTTTCCTTAAACAGAGGATTGGGTTGTCCACGGCGAATTGAAGTTTTACTACGAGACATTTCTTGTCCGCTGCTGCTCACCAGGCACAACTTCACATAAGTATCAGGAGGCCTTGTCATAGCAAGATTTCTGTAATGTAAAAAGCATGTTGCCATTGAAATCTCAAAAATATGCAATGCTGTTCTACATTTTTTAAGATTCTCTTTCGTGTGCCATGATATGTACTATGATTAAAAAAAATTATATTTACATTTATTTTAACATGGTCTATATGAATAAAAATTCATCAATTAACCTCTGATAATTAATTGTTCTTTTGCACTAACTGTATATAAGCACTAGATTGGAAAGTCAAAGTAGGCTTGAAGAATTCATCACCATAGTCAGGACTCAGAAAATATATCTTCAGCACTCACGTCAGTGCTGTGTTACTATAGCAAGAAAAAAGAAAACATTTGTAGGCAATGTTTTTTATCTGATGAAAAGGTCATTGCTGCATACAACAGTACACTAAGTGACATACCTGAAGAAGCTTGTACTGAAACATTTTCTAAGTGGTTCCAAAGGATGGAAAAATGTGTAAGTGCTTAGGTGGAATATTTTGAAAAGTTGTTGTTGTTGTTGTTGTTGTTGTTGTTGTTGTTGTTGTTGTTGTTGTTGTTGACTAATGGCACTGGGGATTAGTTGATTTGCATCATTTTCCCCCTAGCTTCCCAATATAAAGCGTGAGGTTCTCACTTTTGAGACCATTACATTTGTCCAAATGGTGTTTGTTCATGATGACATCCTCTTTACAGATAGTACGTTTGGGTGTAGGTATGCAGTGTATTTTATAAAGGTGTTCTGCAAGACAATCATGGCCAGTTTCCATTCTAAATAGGGCCACTGCAGCTTTTCTTGGTAGTTTTTGTATGTCAGTTTTGTCTCCAATGCTCTTATAATCCTTGTCTTTTAGTTTATCTTCTTCATCGAGTCTCTGCTGTCTTTTAAAATGTAGCTTAATGTTGTTTAATTGTTTATTAATTTCAGTTTGTCTTACGGGTTTCATATTTTGAACTGCACCATGTTTTGCTAGATGGTCAGCATGTTCATTACCTAAAAGTCCAACATGGGCTGGAATCCATTGCAGGGTGACACGATTTCTTGATTCAACAGCTTTAATTAAACTTCTAATTTCTTTGATGTTCCTTGTTGTTTTGTTTTTATAATTTACAATCCCATCTATGGCTGTTTTGTTTTATGTACGGTCTGTATAGGATGTTCTGCAGTGCTGCTTTTATGGCTATTAGTTCTCCGTCATAATGGTTTGAAGTTTCGTCTAGTGTTAGATACTGTACGAAATGTTTTCAGTATACTCCTGCACCAGCATCCTGTTTGTTAATAAAGGATCCATCTGTATATATTCGGAGCCATTCTTTCATTTTCTGTGGCTATTGCTATTGCTCTCATTTTATCTGGTGAATTGTTTTGCTTATGTATTGTATATAACAGATCATTCTTATAATGTATATCAATATATTCTGTTGGGCTCGTTTCCTCTATTGTTGTTATATTTGTTGCTATTATGTTCTTGTGTTTTGAGTTACTGATGTATGTTCTGAAGCTTGTTTGGGTTTTTATATTGCTTATATTATCCACTATGTGATACCACTTGTGTCTATTTCTGTTAACTTGCAGTTTTTGTGCTAGGGTAATTGCTTTTAGTTCATGTTCCAGTTCTATGGCCATATTTTTTGTGAAACTTTGTAGTATGGCAATTGGTGTTGTTTTTACAGCTCCTGCTATTATTCTTAGCGAATTGTTTTGTGAAGTTTCTATTTTCCTTTTGAGTTTCTTGTTTACTGTTGCCAACAGTTCTCCTCCAAATAGTAAGTTGGGTTTTATGTATGTTTTATATGTGATATTAAGGAAGTCCATATTTCCATCCCATTATTTTCCTGCTAGGCGTTTTAAGATGTTGTTTTTTTATTGATCTTATTTTTTACATTGTTTACATGTTCTTTCTTTGATGGTTTCCGGTCTAGTTCTATTCCTAGATATGTTGTTGTAGATGCTCCTTGTAAATTTTTGTTATTGATTTGCAGACATATATTTTCTGTTTTGTGTTGCATTGTGAACAGTTGATATTGGGATTTTTCTGTGTTTATCTCCATATTGTTATGGTTAGTCCATTGTTCTAATATTATAATTGCATTCTCCATTGTTGTTTGTAACTTTTTATAATATTTCCCAGAACTTATATTGTTTTCCAAGGTCCATGATACTAGGTCGTCGGCATACATTCCCACTTGTATGCTATCTAGTTTTTTAAGTGCATCTGCTAGGTCATTTATAAATATATTAAAGAGAATAGCACTTGTAACAGACCCTTGGAGTAATCCAACTCGGGTTTGTTTCCATTTGGATGTGGCTGTTTTGTACTGCACTGCAAACCATCTTTCAGATAAGAAGGCTTGAAACCAATTTAGCATGTGACCTGATATGCCATATGTTTTCATCTTGTATAATAGCATTTCTCACCATACTGTGTCAAATGCATCTTTGATATCAACAAATAGTGCCAGAGAAGTCTTATTTTTATTAGAATTTTGTTTAATGTCTTGTGCGAGTCTTATGACCTGATGTATGTATGTTTTGTGTTTCCAGGTAAAATGTCAGACTTGTAGCTATCATTCTTTCTAGAAGTTTTGCTATGTTTGAAGTTAATGATATTGGTCTGTAGCTAGCTATTGATTGTGCCAGTTTTCCTTTCTTCTTAATGGGTATTATTTTTGCTTTTTTCCACAATGTTGGTGGTCCAAGTGTTATTGAAAATTTTTAGTAGTGTGTGGAAAGTTGTAATAGTTATATTCCAAATAAAATGTTTTTCTGAATTTATGCTAAAAGCTTTTGGCATAACCCTCATAATCAATATTCATTTTCTTTATTGTTATGATTATATAATTTTCATCATGTTTAACTTAAGTGGAAGTGGGGAATCTTGCCATTTACCAGGTATACTCTATTTTTCTGTACATTAATGCCAATGTTTCTCTGTGTTGTCTTTCTGTTATTAAATAAATTTGGAACCAAAGAGAAGTTATAAGGATTTAAAATATCAACTAAGTTACTCAATCATTCTGATAATTTCTACAGTGCTAAAATATACTTACAGGCTATACAACATTCCCAGAATCGAGAAGACTGTTGAGGAAATGTTAAAGCAATACAATATCTTATGATTTTTCATACTCTTTTGTGTGAATGTCAGGGAATTCACAATAGAAATATTCTAGAGTACTGTACCTATACAATAATTTGATAAAGAATATAGGAAAGGAAGGGAAAGGGAAGTGAAGGAAAAATTAATTAAATTGTTATTGAAAGTTTAAAAAGCTACCTGTAAAGCATCATTTAAAAACAGAAAATACATTTATATTCTTGTAAAGTATAACTCTTTTATCCTATATTGATATATGAGGAGTAATATGGTTAGAAAATGTGTTTGAAGGAAAGTACCTGAAGTGACTCCCTTTGACAACTTCAACAGAGAGACGGCCGGTAGTTCCATTATATGCAAGACCAAGAAGAAGTTCTGGTACTCCTCCATGTTGCATTGAGTGAGTTGAGCCTGTTGAATCACTTCGAGTCAGACTCAGAAGATCTGAGGCTGATGAGTTCAGCTAAAAATGCAGATACAGAAGATAAAAAATGTGACAAAGATACCAGCTTGGCTCTAAATGTGAAAGATGAATTAGAGTGAATTATTCCATAATCTCATAACTCCAGACTAAAAGATTAAATATATCTTACATATAATGAAACAGTAAGTAAACATTTTCTAGTAATAATCAAAGTTGGATTAATAATTATTAATTAATAAGTAATATTATAATTAATAGTAATATATACAGGATGATTCCGTGATGGTGTTAGAAACTTTCAGGGAAGATTCAGAAGGGCAAATGCATTAATCTGATATTAAGAACCTTGGTCCGGAAACGTCTCATTCGCATGATTACAGGCAAGAGCTGTTTTGGGATACCTGTGAACATGAAATTATGAGAATCTAGGAATATCTGTATTTTATTTCTCTGTATTTACATTTACACAAGTAATAATAGTATAAGAGGTGTTAAAAATGGTGCCCTTCAGCATTGATGCAGGCATGACAACGTTATACAAAGTTTTGTCATACTTGGATGAGCAACCCTGGATTCTGACAATGTCACAGGTGGTGAGAATTCATGTTAGTAAATCCTATTCGATTTCTACTGGTGTCTCATACACAAGACTTTTCATATGACCCCACAAGAAAAAATCAAGTGGAGTCAGATCAGGCAAATGGGCTGGCCATGTAGCTGGACCTCCCCTATCTATCCACTTTTCAGGGAACGTATGGTTAAGGTATTCTCAAGCATGATGTGAAACATGAGTTGGGGCTCCATCATATTGAAACTACATGTCACATAGTGCAAGTGGGATATGTTCCAACAACCCAGGAAGTGTGTCTCTCAAAAACACAGTGTACACTGTTCCA
This sequence comes from Mantis religiosa, assembly GCA_030765055.1. Classification (NCBI taxonomy): domain Eukaryota; kingdom Metazoa; phylum Arthropoda; class Insecta; order Mantodea; family Mantidae; genus Mantis; species Mantis religiosa. Next base: position 366,345,627 of record CM060950.1, read on the forward strand.
GTTAATTGGAGTGCAATAAGAAATGGGCCTATTACATCATCATTGCATAATAATGACCACCACCACCACCACCACCACCACCACCACCACCACCACCACCACCACCACCACCACCACCACCACCACCACCACCACCACCACCACCACCACCACCACCACCACCACCACCACCACCACCACCACCACCACCACCACCACCACCACCACCACCACCACCACCACCACCACCACCACCACCACCACCACCACCACCACCACCACCACCACCACCACCACCACCACCACCACCACCACCACCACCACCACCACCACCACCACCACCACCACCACCACCACCACCACCACCACCACCACCACCACCACCACCACCACCACCACCACCACCACCACCACCACCACCACCACCACCACCACCACCACCACCACCACCACCACCACCACCACCACCACCACCACCACCACCACCACCACCACCACCACCACCACCACCACCACCACCACCACCACCACCACCACCACCACCACCACCACCACCACCACCACCACCACCACCACCACCACCACCACCACCACCACCACCACCACCACCACCACCACCACCACCACCACCACCACCACCACCACCACCACCACCACCACCACCACCACCACCACCACCACCACCACCACCACCACCACCACCACCACCACCACCACCACCACCACCACCACCACCACCACCACCACCACCACCACCACCACCACCACCACCACCACCACCACCACCACCACCACCACCACCACCACCACCACCACCACCACCACCACCACCACCACCACCACCACCACCACCACCACCACCACCACCACCACCACCACCACCACCACCACCACCACCACCACCACCACCACCACCACCACCACCACCACCACCACCACCACCACCACCACCACCACCACCACCACCACCACCACCACCACCACCACCACCACCACCACCACCACCACCACCACCACCACCACCACCACCACCACCACCACCACCACCACCACCACCACCACCACCACCACCACCACCACCACCACCACCACCACCACCACCACCACCACCACCACCACCACCACCACCACCACCACCACCACCACCACCACCACCACCACCACCACCACCACCACCACCACCACCACCACCACCACCACCACCACCACCACCACCACCACCACCACCACCACCACCACCACCACCACCACCACCACCACCACCACCACCACCACCACCACCACCACCACCACCACCACCACCACCACCACCACCACCACCACCACCACCACCACCACCACCACCACCACCACCACCACCACCACCACCACCACCACCACCACCACCACCACCACCACCACCACCACCACCACCACCACCACCACCACCACCACCACCACCACCACCACCACCACCACCACCACCACCACCACCACCACCACCACCACCACCACCACCACCACCACCACCACCACCACCACCACCACCACCACCACCACCACCACCACCACCACCACCACCACCACCACCACCACCACCACCACCACCACCACCACCACCACCACCACCACCACCACCACCACCACCACCACCACCACCACCACCACCACCACCACCACCACCACCACCACCACCACCACCACCACCACCACCACCACCACCACCACCACCACCACCACCACCACCACCACCACCACCACCACCACCACCACCACCACCACCACCACCACCACCACCACCACCACCACCACCACCACCACCACCACCACCACCACCACCACCACCACCACCACCACCACCACCACCACCACCACCACCACCACCACCACCACCACCACCACCACCACCACCACCACCACCACCACCACCACCACCACCACCACCACCACCACCACCACCACCACCACCACCACCACCACCACCACCACCACCACCACCACCACCACCACCACCACCACCACCACCACCACCACCACCACCACCACCACCACCACCACCACCACCACCACCACCACCACCACCACCACCACCACCACCACCACCACCACCACCACCACCACCACCACCACCACCACCACCACCACCACCACCACCACCACCACCACCACCACCACCACCACCACCACCACCACCACCACCACCACCACCACCACCACCACCACCACCACCACCACCACCACCACCACCACCACCACCACCACCACCACCACCACCACCACCACCACCACCACCACCACCACCACCACCACCACCACCACCACCACCACCACCACCACCACCACCACCACCACCACCACCACCACCACCACCACCACCACCACCACCACCACCACCACCACCACCACCACCACCACCACCACCACCACCACCACCACCACCACCACCACCACCACCACCACCACCACCACCATCATCATCATCATCATCATCATCATCATCATCATCATCATCATCATCATCATCATCATTATTATTATTATTATTATTATTATTATTATTATTATTACTATTTTCTTGTCAGTAAGCTTTACAGCAATAGACATCAGAGTGATACAGTCAGATTATATTTACCAAATATATATAATGTTACATTAAGATAATACAAAGTATGTAAAAAAATTGAAGTATAATATTATACAAAGTAATAGATTTAATACAAAGTAGTACAGCAGGTATAACTGTCCATAAATTCACTGACAATTTGTTTTGATGGGCCCTTACAACAGTGATGCAGGGATTCTCATCAGCCCAAATGTGACTATATTGATGATTTAGCATGCCATCTTTGGTGAAACAGGCTTCATCAGTTAAAAGTACACACATTGGGAAGTGATGTTTGACCACACAGTGGGCATTGGCTGAAAATGACCCAAGGTGCAAAGTCAGCCAGAGACATAGATGTACTCTTTGTGGAGGGTAGGGGTGCAGTCGTTGTTCCCAAAGTACGTTCAAAACAATACTTTGTGCAACTGTTCGGGTACTTATTGAAGGCTCTTCAGTCACACGATGAAGCACTTTCTCTTCCAAGGTAGGAGTCCATATAGTTTGCCTTCCTCCTTGGTCGAGATACTATGGTTGCACCTGCCCAGTTTCCCTTAACTGCTGAAAAAGTCTCGGGAACATGGTATGTCTCGGATGTCTCTAATGTGGATATTTGTCCTGATAAAGTCTTTCTGCTTCCATACTGTTTCCATTAGCTTGCCCATAAACGAATACCATATCTCCATATTCTGCAACTGTGCACTCCACTTCACCGCAGTTGTTTGACACACTTCCTCATGTAAACACAGACCAGACTCCAACCTAACCCTGGGTGTTGTTACAGGACAGCATGTCAGGCAATACACATGACGCCATCTGCATTGAACTATTGTTGTTGTAAGTAAGCTTAAAATGCCATCTGCATTGCCTTCATGGTGTTTTAATTCTAAACCACTCATGATACTCCTAGATGGCAGTCCGGTTATCCATCCATATCACTAATCACCTACCTACCTATGAAAAAAGCTTTCATCTATAACTTGTGAAGGAGACGTCTCTGGACCAACGTTCCTTACATCAGATTATCACATTTGTCCTCCTTAATCTTTCTTGAGAGTTTCTAATACCGTCACAGAATCACCCACTATATATAATGGCCTATTTAAATGACACACAACATGTTTTAAAAATCATTGCTTATGTGTGTGGTGTATGTATGTGCATTACCTTCTATGGTAAAACATTATTAAACCTTATGGTTTAATTATCTTTTAACTCTTTTAACTCAGAATTTAATATGTTTTTGATAGAGTGCTCAATTTATCCCCCAAAATGCAACAAATGTTAGAAAATCTAGGGAATTAAGACGAAGAGATACGTAAAAATAAGAATAAAAGAATACACAAGGAATGTAAAACACAAACAGGAAGACAAATCAGTGGCAGTTTGGTATTTTTGGAGAAACCAACATAATGTAAATAGAAATCCAAGAATATTATTTCAAGGAAAACAGAACTTATGGTTGATAAAAGCATCTACATATAAAAAAACAGAGAACGTGTTTTTAATTTTGAAATTCCACCTGGTGACCTACTTTTGCAAAAGTTCATACAACCTCTACAGGGGCAAGGCCAACCACCACATGGAGAGATGCAGATGCCAAACAGAAACTGAGGATGGGAGCGAGAACTCTTGGAACATATTCTCCTTAAAAACAAGTAAGTGATGTAGTGTGGTGATCACTGACACAAGGTCCACCAATTCCATATAAACTACATCACTTACATATTTAATAAGGAATACATGTTTCAGAAATTTAAGTAGAGCTTCTCAGGTTAGCAGCCGTGCGATAATTATAAAATTGCTCGAGCTTTCAGCCATGCTTGCTCTATGGCATTCTTCAGGAAGTGATGAGCTTCCAGTCCAGGGTGGTATATATATCTTTGGGCAGAGAGGCAGGTTTAAATGGCACTGTCCAATGAGGAACAGCTGTGCTGCTATTGGGCCAGCAGACAGGTGCTGGCAATATTAAAACAGTTTTCTCTAGCTCTCTGATGTTCAAGAGCTTTGGACTGAAAGCTCATCACTTCCTGAACAAGGCCATAAAGCAAGCATGGCTGAAAGCTCGAGCAATTTTATAAATATTACATGGCTGCTAACCCGAGAAGCTCTACCGTGAAAACTTCAAATCTTATATGTTTCAGGAACTTTTGCTTCCATCCTTAGTTCCTGTTTGACTGCCTGCATTAGTTAGTATTACTCCACATGGTGGTTGGCCTTGTCCCTAGTGGTGGTGCAGATGAACCTCTGCATAAATATGTTGCTTGGTAAGATTTCTTAATTCAAAGTTCATTTTCTTTCTGGATTCCCCAAAATGGTCTTTTAGTATTGTTGGATTTTTGTTTATGGCATGATGGTCTCTCAAAAAATGCCAAGCTGCGGCAAATTTGTTTCTGTTTCTTTTTTTTTTTTTATGTTCTTAATGTGTACGTTTGTTCTTGTTTTTATATTTCTTTCAGTTTTCCTAACGTAAAACATTTTGCAGTCGTTGAGCTGATTTGATATTGTGACTTTGTGGGTTCGTGAAATTAAAAGTCCAATTGCACAAACTCAAAATGCTCTTTATTTCCACCGAATTACAGTTGGAACACTTGCTGATTACATAATATTACGTAGCGCACACAATTTCAATCCACCAGTTCGTCTGTCACAGGTCCACTCTACACTCACAATTACGTACAACTCTCTCTAGAGCTGACTAAGAACTCCTCTGATACACGTCTGCAGTCTCCCAGTCCGTTCGCTAGCACTGCGCTCTTCACGGCTGCTTGCCAAGAACTGAACTCTCCACCAGCCCGACGCGTCGCTTATATAGGACCAATTGGCCAATTTAGAAGGTTCCAGGTTAGATGAAATATCCTGGTTGTTCCAGAAGTCAGAGGGAGGGGAAAGAGACGGTACAGTGCCTAGTGACACTTTCCTAACCATCCTCTACGTTAGCGCTACAAGATAAATGGGTGGGCATGGTCTGAATGCCTCCTGTCCCCTACCCAGCTTCAGTTGGTCGTGCCTTCCGATAATTGTACTGTTTCCTTGTGGAATTTATTTTCTGTAGCTATGACTATTATGTTCTATACCTACAGTTCGCGGTCATATTCATCACTGTATCCTGTTTATTGGGATATTAACTAATCTGTGCTTATGACTGTTGAATACTGCATGTTGTAGGGAATACAATTTTAAATATTTTATGTGAAAATTTTGTACATGCTGAATGTTAGGTGATGATTTTAAGGTCGAGTATACGTAACTGTTCATTAAATTCTTTCTCTATTGTCTGATATGATTTACAATTGGGGACTTAAATTAAAAAAAAAAAAAATAATAAAAAAAACATACACACATACATTCCCACATGCATGCAGAAACATATAACACTCATAAATCTTTTTATAAAAGTGCTTTTCTTAGATTCAGTATTTCTTATGTATTTCTGGTGAAATCTTGATATTGAGGTTGGAATGCAATACTTTCCCTGCTTACTGTATATAGTAGAGAAAGTAAAATATTAAATAATCTTGCTTTAATATGCAAGTATATGAATAATTTCACAGGTTGAACCAAAACGAATCAAGCCAAAATCTATTCATAAATCATAAGTTACTGACATTACCAGCACAATATCTATACACAAACTAAATAAATACCTACATTCACGCAAACTTCATAAACTGCACAACTTACAATATCAACATTGTAACAAAACCAGAAAAAAATACATAAAACTACCCATGGATAGGTTAATTTATACCAAGTAGTATATGAAAAATACAGAAGATAAATAATGGCTTTTCATAGAAAATAACCTGTATGTAGCAAAACTTATTTAGATTAAAAAGTACTGGAAAGAGTAAATTCATTTACCTATCTTGGATATACATTAACATATATGGATGAGGTTGACATCGCAAACAATTTATTAATTTTAAGAATCCATGGGAATAATAAACTGAATAATGAACTCTTCATTAGTGAAGAAGGAATCCAGAGTATTCTCATATAACATAGTGGCAAGAACTACACTTTGCCATGGCAATGAGGCTTGAGCTTAACAGACTGGAGGGAAAAGCAGAATATTTATAATGAAGTGAGGTTTTTGAGTTACACAGCAGGATACAAGTAGATAACGAATGCAGTGAAGTTGTGACGAAGGAACTACACTTAGAACTAGTCATCAGAAGAATACCAAAATAACTGGATGAATCATTTGAAATAAATGAGTTTGGACAGAGCTCCCAAAGCCATGCTTTGCTATCCAAAATGGAGGAGATGGTTAAGCTTATATTTAATGCATGTAATTTTTAATTCAGGTGTACTATTCACCCCAAACTAAAGGTATATTGCTTTATATTGTAATAAAAGTGTATGTACATATCTGTATATGTATATATTGAATGAAAATTTAGGGCACAAAAGATGTAATACTGCTAATAACTTTCTGTTTTCTTCTGAGAATACTAACCGCAAGATTCGCCCGTGGTTCCAGAGCGACCCACATTGTAGTCTCCAGCTCCAAATTGATGGAGGTGAAACTAACAACACATTCGCCAATCATGCGTTCACGCCGCATCCTCTCACAACCATAAAGACGGAACCTCACACCCATGCTGTTCACGTCCTCTGTAACATGGTAGCATATTAATACATTTAAACCAGTCCCATATTCTGTGGTAGAATTTTATACTGCTAATTACTCACTTACGTATTTTATCTATTGAAAGTAAAAGTAATAAATATTGGACCCAGATATTAAGAAGCACTCTTAAAGTCAAGTGAGAAGTGGAGTTAAGTGGAGAATTTAATGTCAGCGTGGCAAGTTGGCCATGGTAGCTCAATGGGTAAGAGTGACTGGATGAAACCAGGAGATCCGTGGTTCAAATACAGGCCATGGCATTGAATTTTTCAGGTTGACTCTATCTATACATATTTAGTTTTGAGCATTTAAGGTGAACCATTTTATTACAGTTAAGTAATGTTCTACCAATACTACAAAACTGCAAAATTTAGATATGTAGTTATATATGCCTGTGTGTGGTTTTTTTCATTTATTTATTATACAGCATATTCTATTACATTGTGAGTAATACTACATGCTTGGGTACACAGTTACATTAAGTTTTGTTTTCACTTTTGATTAACATATTATCAGATTTTCTTGAGACTTACTATTCTATAAACTAATATAAATATTTGCATCCTACTTAACTATTTACAGATTATTAAAGTTGATACTGTTTACAAATATACTGAAACTTTTGGTGTGTTTTTTTTATAAGTTCCTTTTTTTTCTAGTGTCCAGCGTTCACCAGCCATTGTTATTGCTTTCCTTAGATTTTCCCTTTCTTTGTCTAACAGATTACACTCAAAGATCAAATGGTCCACAGTTTGTTCATTTTGGTTGCACTTACACATTGGATTGTCACTTATCTTAGGTCAGTGGTAGTACACCAGTGTGTGTGTGTGTGTGTGTGTGTGTGTGTGTGTGTGTGTGTGTGTGTGTGTGTGTGTGTGTGTGTGTGTGTGTGTGTGTGTGTGTGTGTGTGTGTGTGTTTTAATTTATTTATTATACACCATATTCCATTACATTGTGAGTAATATTATACGCTTGGGTGCACAGTTACATTAAGTTTTGTTTTCACTTTTGATTTACATATTATCAGATTTCCTCAAGACTTACAATTCTATAAACTAATATAAATATTTGCATCCTACTTGACTATCTACAGATTATTGAAGTTGATACTGTTTACAAATATACTGAAACTTTTGGTGTTTTTTTATAAGTTCCATTTTTTCTAGTGTCCAGCGTCCACCAGCCATTGTTATTGCTTTCTTTAGATTTTCCCTTTCTTTGTCTAATAGACTACACTCAAAGATTAAATGGTCCACAGTTTGTTCGGTTTGGTTGCACTTACACACTGGATTGTCACTTATCTTAAATCGGTGGTAGTACACCAGTGTGTGTGTGTGTGTGTGTGTGTGTGTGTGTGTGTGTGTGTGTGTGTGTGTGTGTGTGTGTGTGTGTGTGTGTGTGTGTGTTTTCTTTGTTTTTTTATTTATTCATTTATTATACAGCATATTCCATTACATAGTGAGTAATACTATATGCTTGGGTGCACAGTTACATTAAATTTTGTTTTCACTATTGTATTACATATTATCACATTTCCTCGAGACTTACAATTCTATAAACTAATATAAGTATTTGCATCCCACTTGACTATTTACAGATTATCGAAGTTGATACTGTTTACAAATATACTGAAACTTTTGGTGTGTTTTTGTATAAGTTCCTTTTTTTCTAGTGTCCAGCGTCCACCAGCCATTGTTATTGCTTTCTTTAGATTTTCCCTTTCTTTGTCTAACAGATTACACTCAAAGATTAAGTGGCCCACAGTTTGTTAATTTTGGTTGCACTTACACATTGGATTGTGACTTATTTTAAATCGGTGGTAGTACACTTTAGTTTTCCCGTGACCTGTTAACAATGACGTTAGATTTGATATTAGTTTTATTTTAGTTTTCATCCTGTCTTTTATGTTGGGAAAATAGGATTTTGTAATTTCACCTTTTGATGTTTGTTGCCATTCTTGTTGCCATTTTTCCATACTTGAGCACTTTAGCCTGCTGATTACTTCACTTTTTCGTATTTTGTTGTTGGTTACTTCTAACAATTATCTTGTGCTGCTTCCTTTGCAAGTTTATCCGCTATTTCATTCCCATGATGTCCTACATCATCCTCATATTTATCCTCATATGGCATAAGGGGGTTAGCTTTAGATTGGTTCAGATCTTATCTGAAGAATAGAGAGCAATCGGTGGAAATAGAGTATTTTGATAGCGAAATGAGTGAAGTTAAAAATCAGATTTCAAGTAGCGCTATAATGAAATATGGGGTCCCTCAAGGTTCGGTGCTTGGACCTCTTTTATTTATAGTGTACATTAATGATTTGGCAGATAATGTGGAAAACAGAACCAATATAAATGTTACACTTTTTGCAGATGATACAAATATTTTTATCAAAGGGGTGAATAAGGAAGGGGCAGATGTACATATTGAAAATAATCTAAAATATATTCAAAAATGGTTTAGTGCCAATATGTTAATATTGAGTAAGGAGAAAACAGCAGCCCTAAGCTTCTATAATAAAATGAGTGGAAGTCAATTGTATCCAAAATTAATGCTGGGACAAGACCAAATACATTACGTACAAACTATCAAATTTCTGGGACTAATACTAGATGAAAATTTAAATTGGGAAACTCACATAGAGGCATTGACGAAAAAGCTTAGTAAAATGTGTTTCTTAATGAGGGCGATTACAGGCATGTCAAGCTTGAAAGTTCGGAGAATAGTGTACTTTTCATATATACACAGTTTGTTGGCATATGGTATAATTTTTTGGGGAAATTCTAAAGACAGTATAAAAGTATTCAGATACCAAAAGAAAATAATCATAATCATAGCAGATGTCTCAAGCACAACTAGTTGTAAGCCATACTTCAGTAAATTAGGTATCTTACCACTGCCAAGTATATACATATATGAAACTCTTGTACATATGAAAGCAAGCCTAAGTTTATTCAAAACAAATTCTGAAATTCATATACACAACACTAGAACAAAGAATAATTTATTTGTGAAGTCACACAAAACAAAGATATATGAAAATAGTTTCACATATGCTGGCTTACATCTTCACAATAAGCTACCTGAATCTATAAAAAAGATTGAATCACAACATCAATTTAAGAAATTGTTATTAAACTTCCTTAGAGCCAATAGCTTCTACAGCGTGGATGAATTTTTAATCATAAATATTGTACTTAGTTTTTAGTTTTTAGTTCTTAGTTTTTAATTTGACGTGTCCTATAACATGTACATGTTTTAATGGATGAATCAATACATGTGCCTTTATCCATCTTAGGTTAATCTTCCAGTTCCTTTCTTGTAGCTTCCCGAGTCGATTCCCAATATTGTGTATTAATGCTTTGTGGATTTTAGGGTTATTGATGGAATCCAATGTTACTTTACTATCAGTATATATTGTTACGGTTCTCTTTTCCTTTTTTATATCTTTTAATTCGTCAATGTTTTCTAGGGCTTTTATGATGGCTTGTTGTTCTGCCTGGTTGTTTGAGCAGTTATTGTCCAGCTTATATTTTCTTTGGTGAGCAAGTTCATTATTGATGAATATTGCAACTCCTGATCCAACACCCATCTCACTCTTGCTTCCATCTGTATATACTTCTAATGTGGATTCTGGTTTTCCTTCTCTGCCTTTGCTGAGTCTAATTGTTTTGGCAGGGTGTGGCCAATCCCTCAACTCTACATCATGATCTATAATCCAGTTTACATTCTCTTTTCCCTTCAAGATTCTATATAGTTGCACAGTTTCTTCTACTTTTATTATAATTGGCAACATTCCAACTATGACACAAAGGGCTGAAGTGGAGGTAGTGCGAAAGGCCTTTGCCATTTTGATATTAATAAGTCTCTGGACTCTGATTAATTTTTGTCTATATGTGTTTGGAGGAACTTTAGTAACAGTGACGTCAAAATTAATTTCAGAAACTATTTGTAGTTGGTTTATTAATACTTGCCACTTACTTATTTATATTTATGAGAGACTAGTTTCAAAGACATTCGCCTCCATTTTCAATCTCTTTCCAACTGGTATCTGTTGTCTGCTCTCTCTCTCTGGTGGTGGAACTATGAACTTCTTTGTCAAATTATCTACTGGTGGGATTTCAAAGTTCATTACGCGATCCTTATTTTTCCATATGAATATGTTCTCCCATGTTGTCAATTTATTTTGGTTTATCACTCCTTTTAATAATTTTGGATTTGGATCACTGTCATGGTTTTCATTCCAAAAGTGAAATGCTACTGCTGACTTATCTTCTTGTTTCAATCTGATGTTTCTAAAGTGATCTTTGACTCTGGTTTTTAGATTTCTTTTAGTTTGACCTATGTAGCATTTTTCACAATTCTTACAACTTATCTGGTATATTCCGGATCTGTTAACTGATGGGATTTCATCTTTTGTTTTTGAATTTATCAATTTTAAAATTGAGTGTCTATTAGTAGGTGCCAAGGTTATATTTTGTTCCTTGAAGATCTTTTTAAATTTATTAAATTTTTTTTGGGTGATATGTGAATGAACTGAATATTCTGTTGCTTTCTTTTTCTTTTGTAAATGTGGTTGCCTCCTTAATGGTTTTCTTTAGTTTAGCTTTTCTAATTTTCTTCAACACCAAATTTTTGTTGTATCCATTTTCCTCTGCTATGTGTAGTATTGTTTTTTGTTCTTTGAAATATTCTTCTTTTTCCATGGGTATGTTGACTAGTCTGTGTGTAAGGCTGTTTATTATTGCATGTTTATGTGTAATTGGGTTGTGGCTATTATTTTTTATGTAATTTTCTGAATGTGTTGGTTTCCTGTAAATTCCAAATTTTATTTTTGTGTCATTCCTGATGATATTTAGATCCAAGAAAGAGAGTTGTCCATTGGTTTCCTTTTCTATAGTGAATTTTATAGTCCTTTCTTGCAGAATGAGTAATTTTACTGCATCTTCTAAATGTTTATTTGGTACAATTGCAAAGATGTCGTCAACATATCTATACCAAACTTTGAAGATCAATGGGAAGGACTTTTTGATTTGTGTTTCAAATGCACTCATACATAGGTTAGCCAAAAAAGGTGAAAGTGGATTGCCCATTGATAACCCTGATTTCTGCTTGTAGTGTTTTCCATTAAAGCTGAAGAAGTTTTGTTCAATGCATAATTTTGTTAGAGAAATGTATTCTTCTGCCTCTATTGCTTCCATTTCTATTGTAGTTAGCCACTTTTTTAATACAGTCTGTAATTTTTCTGTTGATATGCTTGGAAATAAAGATGTGACATCAAATGATACCAGTCTGTCATTTTTGTCCAAATTTATATCTTTGATTTTTCCTACTAAATCTTAAGAGTTTTTTTTAAATTTGCACTTTTGAATTTTGGGAAACTATTAAATTTATTTAGCAACCATTTGACCAAATTATATGTGGGGCCATTTATACTACTAGTGATGGGTCTCATGCCTTTCCCTGTTTTATGAATTTTTGGCAGCCCATATACTTTTGGTAATGTTGGGTTATCTACTTTAATTTTGTGAAATTCTTTTTGTGGATTATTTTGCTTTCTTTTAGAGTTTTATTTGTGGTTTCAATGCAGTACTTTAAAGGGTTAGTTTCTACTTTTTGGTAATTATTGTCTTCCAACAAATCTTCCATCCTCTTCGTGTAATCTTCTTTTTCCAAAATTACTAGTTTATTTCCCTTGTCTGCTTTAGTATAAATAACTGGTTTCTTTTTAAGGGCTTTTATAATTTGGCTACTAAAATTAATTTTCTTTTCATTTTTAATCTGTTCTACTATTTTGGAGCATTTGTTTTTTACTGTGTTTCTATTTTCTTCATTAAGTGTTTGTGTAGCAATTTGGATGTCAGCAATATACTCTTTTGTCAACTATGTCAGCAATATAAGGAAGCAACCACATTTACAAAAGAAAAAGAAAGCAACAGAATATTCAGTTCATTCACATATCACCCAAAAACATTTAATAAATTTAAAAAGATCTTCAAGGAACAAAATATCACCTTGGCACCTACTAATAGACACTCAATTTTAAAATTGATAAATTCAAAAACAAAAGATGAAATCCCATCAGTTAACAGATCCGGAATATACCAGATAAGTTGTAAGAATTGTGAAAAATGCTACATAGGTCAAACTAAAAGAAATCTAAAAACCAGAGTCAAGATCACTTTAGAAACATCATATTGAAACAAGAAGATAAGTCAGCAGTAGCATTTCACTTTTGGAATGAAAACCATGACAGTGATCCAAATCCAAAATTATTAAAAGGAGTGATAAACCAAAATAAATTGACAACATGGGAGAACATATTCATATGGAAAAATAAGGATCGCGTAATGAACTTTGAAATCCCACCAGTAGATAATTTGACAAAGAAGTTCATAGTTCCACCACCAGAGAGAGAGAGCAGACAACAGATACCAGTTGGAAAGAGATTGAAAATGGAGGCGAATGTCTTTGAAACTAGTCTCTCATAAATATAAATAAGTAAGTGACAAGTATTAATAAACCAACTACAAATAGTTTCTGAAATTAGATTTTGTCTGTTATGCTGCTTCTTAATTGCTTCAAACCAGAGGGGAGTGCCATACAGCATCACGCAGTGCGTGCGTGCGTGCGTGTGTGGTGCGTGTGTGGTGTGTGTGGTGCGTGTGTGGTGTGGTGTGCATGTGTGGTGTGGTGTGGTGTGTGTGGTGTGGTGTGTGTGTGTGTGTGTGTGTGTGTGTGTGTGTGTGTGTGTGTGTGTGTGTGTGTGTGTGTGTGTGTGTGTGTGTGTGTGTGTGTGTGTGTGTGTGTGGGTGTGTGCGTGCGTGTGTGCGTGCGTGCGTGCGTGTGTGTGTACAGTTTTCTTATATTGGAATATATATTTGATCTAACAGGAAATGTTTTTGAGTTAAGCCTATAAATACTCTCAGAATTTTAATCCCCTTGCTTCATTGCCAAAATAGGCTAGGTACATATATTAAAATTCACTCTGAAGAATTATGCACTTTGCTAAGCATTCAGCTTAAGTATAAAGCCCATGGAGGTGCTTGATCAAGTGTAAGATTTATTTAGGAAGCAATGAGACTCAAAGCTCAGCAGAGAGCGTTACCTTCTCATCTGGAGTATATGTAATTAGAATGTTTCAGAATTTGAATTAGATAACTATTATTTTCTTTTTGTAACTGAAAATTGACCTTACCTGGATTGACTCTATGAAGCAAAAAGCTTTCCATATACTGTGGATTATTTCCTTGTCTCACTTTAGTCTTATGTTTCTGTCTCTTGCTTGGTAACATCACCAACCGAACCTGTAAAAACCAAATTTCTCTTTCACCTTTTATTTACAAATAGGTTACAAGTAGCTAATTAAAAAACATCATGTTTAAAATGTTTAAATCATGAGTTAGTAATTGAAACATTTTTACACTTAACTCACTTGATCAGAGCATGTTTCTGGATAGTTAATTCTCATCCTCAACTAAGGCTCAACTGATGTATGAACTGAAAGGACCTTCCCTGATGTGGTGGCATCTGATGTTGAAAATTGGCATGCAGAGTAGACATGAAGGTTCATCTTGTGGTGGTTGTTCTTCAGGATATGCACCTTCTACCAAATTTATGTTCCATTACATTGTTGGAACATTTTAAGAGTTTTGGAATAGACTACACTTCACTCAAATAAAAAGAATTATAAGTAATTCATAAAGTTCAGATATCATCATTTGTTAGATACTATATTAAAAACTATTAATCAATAACACAATATAAACCTGGTTTTTCATAAGTATGGGATAAACAATTTATTTTGCTGTTCACCCAGAGACAAAATTCCTCCACAAACATGTGCAGATGAAACCAAATTGTTCAGGTTGCCATCAAATATATGAGGAGGAATCAGATGAAAATTTTAAATATTTCTTTAAATTTTCTTTATTGAAAAAAGTAGAATACAAGTGTATAATTTTTTCGATGTAATCTCCTTGTCGCTTAACACACTTCCTCCAAGGCATAAGAAGTGCTTGGATTTTAATGAAACAAATTTTTTTGTCATGTGTGTAGCCACTTGTGTATCACCTGATACACCTCTTCATCAGACATAGTAGTAGTAGTAGTAGTAGTAGTTTTATTCATCCGTTAAGTCAATACAATAAATCTCTTTCCGTCCATATCTTCTTTGAAGTTGTCCAAACATGTAGTAATCACTAAGTACGAGGTCTGATGAGTGTAGTGGAATGGAGTAAAATTCTGGAGTGAGCCAAGGCTATCTTTATGTTATAGGCCTGGGTGCACAAATTGTGATGTCACAATATGGAGTTGATGTTCCAAGCAATTTGTATGGAATAATCACAGGTTTTACAAGGATTTGAATAATGTTTACGCCAAATTTGCTTATATTCTTACATTTCCGTATTCAAGGTTATTATGTCTTAGTATGTTAGTGGAAAACCTGCTTTCCATAGTTGAGAATGGCAGAACATGCTTCTTTTCAATGCAAATATATCTGCACTTTTCTCTTTTTTGCCTGTAGTTAATACCAAACTGTCTTCTTTAATAATAGTGTCTTAAAAGGGTATTAGCTATTATTTTTATTATTTTCTTTTTCAAAACACACTTGTTAATTTGCAATCACTAATGTTGCAGTCAGCACCAAAATTATTAGTCACATGTCTTGCTATCTAAATGTAGAACTAAGATTCTCAGGTTTTCTACTTTAAGGAATTCCCATTTATATGCCTCAGAAATATACTGAAGATGCATGCCATTATATCACATGTTAACTGCAATGGCAATTTCAGCCCTCCCCTATCAATTACCCTTAAGTAATCACTAACTTCCGAACTTTGAGCATCAAAATCAATTGTGTGTTCATAGCATAATTTTTCTTACAGCTTTTGTGCTGTTAAATTTTTCACTGGATATAGAGCTACAACACCTTTATTTATGGATCTTAAAGATGTTATCATAAAGGTTTGCACTGTTTGGACAGGCTCTTGTATGTCTCCAAGACCATAAAAGTTGCCCCCTTTATAAGAAATTGCTGGTTTTACATGAATTTCATCCAGCAACAAATTCACCATGTTTTGGTGATCACTGAGCATTTTTATCTTCTGTGATAAATATTTTAAATGTTCTGATTTTGAATTACCATCAGGACTGAGGGTTTGACAAAGTTGTCAAAGTTGTCTGAGATATATTTGCTGAGAAGAGAGATTAAAATAAAATGATGTAGTGTTACTAGACCAACTTGTCTTAAGTAAATACATCTTAACACATCCCTCTTTCTAGCGTATTCCATATATAAATTGTCTCATAATTAGGATGGGGTAAAGAAAGTACATTGAAATCATGTATCTGTCTATAAAGCTGCTGAGCAAGAAAAATTAATTGAACATACCCATAACGGATTATCATGTATATATTTAACTGCCTTTTGATTAACCAGTTTTACCTGTTGATCTAGTAACTTAATTTTGAGATATTCTCTGGAATCTTCCTTCATTACCTCCCAACATTCCTTTAAAATATTGGCAGCTTAGTTTATGCTCTGTTTGATCATCTGCTGTTGTGAATCCATTCAGATGACTCAAAAGAATATTAAATTTCCACCTTTTATCCAATATCATTTCTTTAGCAAGATTCCATTTGAACTTATGATTGGGTATTATGATTTTATCCTGTGAAACCTGAATAATAAAACTGGAGTTAATTTCCAATGCTTCTACAAGTTTTTGTATTTCTTCAGTATCAATTTTCAAAAATCACATCCTTTTCTTTTACGATGATAGTGAATCCCTCTAATTTCATGTCTCTAAATGGAACTTTTAAAGCTCATTTCCCCTCTTCTTTCTTCTGGAGACTTATGTTTGGGAGCTGGTTCTGAAGTCAAGTAGGATGGTAAATTAGGAAATAGAGAGAGGCATGCATCTTAAGTAAGTTTAGGAATTGTTCAGGGTACTACAAAAATATTTCCATCACTTCACATGACCATAAATTCCTTCATGTGCTGTTCAGAAAAATGTTTAATACATACCGCAACAGCAACACCTGGTTCATAATTACCCAATGCTATCCCCTTTGGAAATAAAATTTCCTTTAGATTCTTTGGAAACAAATCTTATCAGGACTTATTTCATAGTTAGACATACAACACGGCATGCAACACTTTCTAGGCATTTTGTACTGAACTCTACATGGCTTAATACTGTGACTTTTTGTTCACTTAATTATCAGGTAATTAACACTTATTTATTGACCCATTGCTAACCACATGCAACCTTTTAGTACTCCAGCTACGCACTGATATGCTGCATTACTATGATGCGGGTGCTAGCAAGAGGGTCTCTATGTGTATTGGGTACTAAACAAGTTGTAATATGAGGCTCAGATAATGACGTCAATAACAAAATCTGCTTCAGCCTCCTGGCCTGTAAACATATATGGCCCTAAGTGACGTGTAATGGCATCCAGTTTTCAGACATTTTGTGAAACTAAAGCATGCCATGAATGATGCAATCTGTGTCATAACTAAATTCAGATTTGTGCCTACTTCATCTACAGACAGTGATTTTCCATCACAATGGCTTTAACCGCTATATTTAAGTCTGGAACCAATGTGGTGTGCCTGACTTGGTGCAGAGCCCCTGTCACAGAGGTCACACCATTTCTGAACTTAGTACGCCATTCATATACCTGCTGAAATGATAGACATACATCATCACAATGGCGTTTCATTTGCTGATATCAATAGATTTTGTACCTTCAGTACTCAGAAAACATATAACAACATCTTATTGTTCCTTTGTGTATGTTGCAGCAGGGCAGATATTATTGTAGAGACATTATCCCAGAGTTCATATCGAAAAAGGAGATTGTGACCTTGATGTTGGATTAAGATTCATTTTGGGTGCAAATGTTCAATAACTAGATCTGTTCGACCTTGAAAATCTTACATGTGGCAGTGTTCACTTGCCTGCAGTATTTTGTCACCTGTTGGACATTCCTTACATCATTGGTAACAGTGCTCCCAATTTACAGAACAATGGCGTGAAATTTAATTTTTAATCATTATTTTAAGTTTTTCATTTGATTCCCCCTGAAACAAAGGAAAAACTAACCACAGCCTGAATATGAGATTCAAAGAATGTTAATAGATTTCAAATACAAACAAACTGATAATTCAGCAAAAGCAACATATTTTTGGTTCCTCAAACATGAAATCAAGCCCAAACCCCTTGAAATGTAACACTGCAGCTAGACTGTTAACTTGGAAGAAAATACTAATCCAAAAGGGCAAAAACTGTGCAATAAACTTTGACCCCCCCCCCCAGATCAGCTAAGCAAATTCACACTTCATCTTGTGAGGCAATTTTTAACTTCAGATGGGACCATATCAAGGAAAGGTGCCCAACTAACTTGCTCATCAGTCTGTCCACAGCTGAGGATGAGAACAAATGCTTTTACAGGTATTAAATACATTTAAATTCATACCTGAGTATGAGTTGCACCACCTCTATCTCGGGAAGGGATGTCTCTTGCTTGCAGCACTCTTACAGTCATTTTTCTCATAGGAGCATCATAAGCAAATGCAACTTCAAGATGTCCACATTTTGAAACTAGATGACTCTCTTGATCTCCAAATGCACTTTGTAAGTCCGTAACATCAAACAACTGCTCCTGGGGCAACACAACAATACACTACACTCAACAATAGTACCTGTTCTCTGGCATATTTTTGGAATCTGGTAAAATGGTTAAAGGGAATGAAAGGATGTGAAATTATGTTCTGTCATATTTCATACTATACATATCTGTTCAATTATTTTTGAGCTTTGAAACTTATATCTGAAAACAAGAATTAAGGTACAAGTTATCTGGTCTGAGTTGAAATAGTAGGAAAGTACTTCCTGTGACTATAAGTAAATGAATATTTGTTAATAATCAGCCACTGCATGTAATTTAGTTTACAAAAAGTGCTCTCAAATTATAGAGCTATGTTTCTTCAATTATCTATTACATTTAACACTACTACCATATATTTAATTGATAACTATAATATAAAACAATTAATTATTATAAAGTTCATTAAAAGTTCAATAATACATTTGAGCACTTAACAAAGCAATGTTTAATTCATATTAAAATTTTGAATCCAATTTTCATCATTAGCTCCCCACATTTTTATCTTCATATCTCATCATTTCTGTTTTGTTTCTGCTGGTAATTTATTCTACTTAGTAGTAATTTTCTCTTAAGAATGTTTCAATTTTCAACTTCCATATTACCTAATTCACTGCACAATAAACTTCTTAATTTAGAAAACCTATTTCCTACCCTCCTCCATCATATCAATCCTAATCTGTAACAGACTAAGTTTTATTCTGCCTAACATATTTCAATATTTTTTTAATTTTTCTTTTATTTCTTAAGATATTTAAAAATCTCTAAAAAATATATTTTGTATAGTCATTAAGCATTTCAATTAGCTCATAGGTCAAACTGTTTAGTGTAATATATGAAGTTAAATTTTTTTATGAAATCCATTCCCATTCTTTTCCTCTAAATTCTAAGAAGTCTTACGTCATTTACTTCAGTTCCTGAATTTCATATATCCTAGTTTCTTTACCTTGAATTTTCTTATTAAATTGAAAATTTAGATACTGCTCGATATTCTGTTCATATAACCTTCATATACCAATGATTCGACAACAAAATTCAAAAGGGGGACTTAGCACCTCCACCTATGAAACCTTTTGTTCCTATGCCTCTGATGGGGCACCTTTTGGAAGGAAGGGGTGAGATGAGAGGATACTAGGGGTGGCTGAATAGAGGCGAAATGACTGCAGAGGGCAGAATCCCTGAGAGCTTAAGATGTAAACTTCCAGGTGGTGGCTGATACAACCAGCTCCCTTCAGTCCATGTTGAGTTACATATCCCTGTAGGGCCTGGCGTTTATAGGCCTCCCCCAATCCAGAGGATGAGGATTTACAGAGAGCAAATTGACTGCCATGCATACTGAAACTGCTGCCAACACTTAGAACTCTTAAAGTGCTAATCATAATAAAAGCTGAAATGAAATGAAGGGGCAAGAAATTTTGGGGATGTAATTATCCTTAGTATTCACCTGGTGATTCAGGGAAAGGCTTAAAAGTATTCATGGGTCAGGAAGATTAGCCAAGGGAATTGAACCTACAACCCCTCAAAAGCAGGTCATAGAACTTTCTCACTTGATTTCAAATAACAATGTGGGTGCCTCAGGTTGTAAAAGCAAGAACTTGTGAATAGGTCTCTTGCTGAAATCCCACCAGACCATCCTTTCAATGAGGTATTCTCCAGGTTTTTAATGACAAATACTGAGGTGGTATCCTAATCTTGGGCCTGAAATTATTCCTTCATAAATTTCTTTTTCTTTCAGTTATTATTTCATTCCATCAGTATCCACTGCCTGTGGTGTTGTATGCTTTAAGATGTTAAACATTCTTCAAATAATATTTGAAAAATGCTTCTAACTCTATACTAGGATTTCAGAATTCTTGTTCTTATTTTGCTTTTATGTCCCAATGTTCCAATTCCACTAAAACGATGCCATCTATGGAAATGATCTGCACATCACATCTGTTGATATCTGCCTTCATGTGATTATAAGAGTTGTAGTTGATGGAAAATGTTAACCTGTACAGTTGATACATACTGAATACTTTATCTTCATATCATATGCTTAATTTAAGTAATATTCAGATAAAACTGTGACTAAAGTAAACAGACCTCTCTCAAATCATTATTCCCCCACAATTACACGGAATAGTCTAGATAGCATTTACATAGTCGAAATAGCATTTTGGAAACTTAAACACTTTCCCACATGGAATGAGGACAGTAGTTTCTCATAAATTGTTACTTAAAGAGTGTTTAGTCTAATAATGTCTTTGATGATTCTGATAGTTCATAATACTATGTTATTCATGCTACCTACCATCTAGGTTATTCTGTTTACCATCTGGATTTAGAATGAGGCATTAATATCAATAGATTGCTTTACTAAAATTATGACTTCCATCATTTCTTCTTCTTGCTTTTTGATAAGTTGAAATTGTAGCTTTATGAAAATGGATGCAGAAAGTGGTTATTAGTTAAAGATTTACAATGAATATTTGTGTAACAATATGTCTACAAAATCAAGACATTCAAAGATACAGACATTTTTCAGGTACAAGGAACCACTAGTAGTATGTTTTTAAACAGGAGTAATAAAATGGGCATCTGTAAAAGTTATAACATTAAGGAATTCTTATGTTTATGACTCATATGAAGAGGGAAGTCAGTATTTTATTGATATTATAGAAATGTGTTACTAGCCTCATAACTAAAACAATCTTGTCTAATTATCTTATGTAAAATGAAGTATATGCAATGAAATAAGTTTTATGTTTATAATGCTATTGTGCACAGTTAAGACTCCTTAAATGTCCTTATTTTTTGGCACTCTGGTCTGCCTTTCTTTAGTGCAGAAGCAGAGAATGTTCAGATGCTTCATTCTATACCAGTAGCTTTATAAATTCCATGTTAGCATATATTTCATGATAATTTTTAATCGGTATAACAATTAGTTTCTGTATAAATGGAATATTACAATAGCATGAGTTAACACTACCTAGATTAGACCAGGATGAAATCTCTTTCTCATGTCATATTCAGTGATTTTGATCAAGATTGTCCTCAATTCAATTAAAAAAAAACAAACAGGCAAAGCTTTCAGTCATTTTTAAATGCAAGTTGAAGGATACTTTACATTACTAGTTTCATTTACTATTCACCTTTTTACTAATTTTTATAACTGTAGCACAACTTTCAAGATATTTTATACTACAGAAAATACTGTGTATTGAACATACATCCTGACTGTTGGCATTTTCTACAGCATTGGGGCTGAAGTGCTGAGATGCAGTGCTGGGAGCCGGCGTTGGCTGCTCCTTCTTAGGAGCAAGAGGTGCAGCCTCTTCATCCATTGTGTCAATGCTGCACTGTAAAGGTAACTTGCGGTAACCACCACCTCGGCCATCACGGTGACGCAGTGCCTTCTCCTTGTGTGATTCCTCTTCACCACTTGTAGTTGAACAACTGGAGGAGGCACTGGAACCTGCACCAACCTTTCCCTTTTCTGCCAGAGATATGAGATCCTGTGGTGATGACTTGGACTCTGAAAAACATTATTCAGAATGTTTATTTTCACCTATTGCTTAATTTGTGGCTTGATTTAGCAGCTTTAAATCTAAATAAACAAATCTACACATGCCATAACTTAACATGCAATTAAAACGAAAATATAATGAATGAAGCAATACATAGTGAAATAAGAATAAAAGGCATGAAGTCAAGCAGAAGATTTGATAAAGTGCAATGATACAATATAGATGTGTTAAATAAAAGTGCAAGTGCAATATTTTACAAGCAACAAAAGTCAGCAGTTTGAGGAAACTATTCTTGGGATTGGCTCATTTTATTAAAATATATTACCTATTCTTCTGCTTCTGTCATTTAGTCATTTAGTATATACACTTATTATAATTTCAACTTATATACACATTTATTATTCATATATGTGTTTACATTTTATATATAAATTTATTTTTCATATATGTGTTTACATTTAATATAAAGCAGCATAAAACAACACTTATTATCCAAACAAGAGAAGTAAACAATCCTTCATGCAAAAGGCTACCTTGAAATCCCATGAGAGTAACCAGGATAATAAGGCTTTAACCAAAAATTACCTGCCATTTTCAACTAAAACCTGTTGAAAATGAATCTGGTATCCTGCAACAGTTATGGAATATGTGAAGCACATATGACATAAATGGTTGAAGTGAAGCAGAGGTATCAATCATGTCATTCACTGCTCCTCTGTTTCAATGAAGCTTAAAGTCAGGGATGTCCAATAGGTCCATTCTATACACTGTATCACTATATTTGACTGACAGATGTAGTATTCTGTGCCCACCTCGGTAGTGTAAATGGTAGCGTGTCTACCTCAGGTTCAAGAGGTCCTGAGTGCAAATTTTGGTTAGGGTGAGTTACCTGGATAAGGTTTCTTCCGGTGTTTCCCCTTATCCTGAAAGACAAATGTTGGGTAACTCTAAGCTCCATGGACCCCAGACTCATTTGAGCATCATTTCACCCATTTCAATCATCGTCTGATATGACTTTAAGTTGGAGGATGTAAATTACAACAACATGTAGTATTCCGTTTCAGTACATTTTTAAAACTTACTGTTAACATTTTGCATATGGTCTTTTTGGTCACTTCTGTGACCAAAATTTCAAGGTGTATACTATCATGAAGAATTTCACATTTCCTTTTCATTAAGCCTGGCAGTTAATGAATTATGGAACGCAACATAACATGGATTTCAAAAAAATCTATGATCAGTGCTATACCAAAGTTATAATATTTAAATGTTCGGTCCTATAACTTATACCTTATAAGCTATATGTGAATAATTAATTAATTTTCTCATTAACTTTGATAACTATCATTTATTGAAAAAAAGAAAAACCATGCAAATATCCAAGAGTAAAAGCTACTCTTGCTTGTAAAGAAATAAGCACATCATTGGATGATAATTTTATAATCATGTTTGCTTGTAAAACATGCTTGCTTTATAAAAATATGATAGTAAAATATGCTTAGTGAAGAGATAGTAGAAAGAGCTGACATCAAATTTTTTGTTTAATAATGCTGAGAGAGAAAGATGTCAAGTTTTAATATATACAAAGGTTTGGCCAATGCAATACATTTCCAAGTTTTAAAAATGTTTTTATAGTTATATCTAATCCTTTATAGATTAGAGGTAAATCCTCGTTTCTTTCTTATTTTAATTCGCTTTCTATGAGTAAATTATGTTCCTTTAACATCGTATATACTTATGCTCAACATCCTATTACTGTACTGATAATATAAATTAATAGATATTTTTTAAATTCTAGATATGACTATGTCCATAAATTCTATATGTTTGAGAAAAGATGCTCAAAATTGTAAATTAGAATAAGAGAGAAATAGCCAGTATTAGTTACAAAGAAACTATTACTTAAAGCTCTGTGTCACTTTCAGGAGGGAGGGCCATGGAGTGTACTGTGATTTAACGCAATTACTCCTCTATAAGAGCAATGGGGTAATGTGATTCTTAGTTCTCAAAAGCTAAAACCTCCTGTTTATCAAAAAACAAAGTGTACATTAAATAACAAAACAAAATTAAGCACTATATTCATTATTGTTCATATAATAAAGGTTTTACAAGTATCTCATACTTGTCAAACTGAAGAAATAAATATATTGCTGATAACTGCATGAAAAATAAGCAAATAATACTTAATGCTTACAGATTCTAGAGTAAATAAATATCACATTGCTTCACTTAACATTGTTGGCATACTAACTAGAGCCAGTAGTACTATCCCATGCTTTTCTGCATCATTTTACAGA
>CM060950.1:366377798-366437798 GCA_030765055.1 Mantis religiosa
GAACTGTCCAGAACTCCTATCAAAGTGCGCGTAGAAACCCCCAGGGTTCCCTTTCCTTCTGGCCACTCATGAGCATTATAAGTTTGATTTAGTTCTGTTTCTGATGTTTCCTCACCAAGCTATTGCACTGTGCAGGTAGCTATTGTCTACGTGAGGAGAGGAGAGTTTTGGAGTTTGACTCTTTAGTGAACAATCAGGAGAGAAAAGAGGCCGAGTTGTGCAACTGCAAATTATAGTGTTATAATACATGCATGAAAAACAAAGTAGTGACAAGAGAATGAGCAGACTGGCACAGTAGTATTGAGATAAGACTATAGATTTAAAATAAATTTCTAGAAAATTATGGTAAAAATGTATTAATTGTAAGGGATGAAACACTTAAAATTCTTCTCTCAGAAAAGCTGCTTTTAGAGTTGCAATAGTTTCGAATGTAGCCGTTGAGTCACTCACTCTTATAACTTATGTAATGTAAATGTATTATGACATGCGTCCAGTTTGTTTATGTAAGGAGGTGAATAAGGTGCAGTTGAGTTCCAAAAGTGCTGAAAAGGTATATTTTTAAATCTCCATTAACTTGCAGTTTACAATACAGGGTGTCCATAAATGAATATCGGGGTTTTAACGCTTTATAACATTAATTTTATTAAACTTACAGTAATGAAATATATGTCACATGAAAGAGCAACTCAAACAGTTTTATATACGAGCTTACAAGTGTTCTATGTGAGCACCATTTGTCACACGGCACACATCAAGTCTATAGCTGAGTTCTTCCCAGACGTTGAGCAGTGTGTCTTCAGTAATTGTTGCAACAGCTGCTTCAATCCTGTTTTGTAATTCATGGAGGTCAGCTGGTAATGGAGGTACATACACACGATCCTTGATGAAACCCCAAAGGTAGAAATCGCATGGCGTTAGGTCGGGTGAACGTGGAGGCCACGCATAGCAAGCTCTGTCATTGGGTCCCTTGCGGCCAATCCAGCGGTCGGGTAAAGTTACGTTCAACCATTCGCGTACTGCGTTGTGCCAGTGAGGTGGCGCGCCATCTTGCTGGAAAATGAAATTCTCTGGTTCATATTGTTCCAACTGAGGGAAGAGCCATTGCTCTAGTGTATCAAGGTAGGAAGTACCAGTTACAGTAGCTTCACCAAAAAAGAAAGGTCCGTAAACTTTCCGCCGGGATACAGCACAAAAAACATTGATTTTAGGGGAGTCTCGTTGCACTTGTACGACCTCATGAGGATTTTTTGAGCCCCATATCCGCGCATTATGAGTGTTAACATGTCCACTGAGGTGAAAGGTCGATTCATCACTGAAAACAACATGATCTAGAAAATCTTCATCGTCATTAAACAGCATTACGTTAGCGAAGTTGGCACGTAAACCATGGTCTGCAGGCTTTAGAGCCTGTAACAACTGTAAACGATAAGGACGTAGTTGCAATCGTTTCCTTAAAACTTTCCAAACAGTCGACTTAGCAATTTCTAATTCACGACCAGCCTTCCGAACTGATTTCTTTGGGCTACGAGTGAACGACTCTCTCACTCGCTCAACATCCTCTTCGCTAACTCTTGGTCGTCCCGTGCTCTTCCGTTTACAAAGGCAGCCTGTATCTTCAAACTGATGAAACCATCTACGGATGTTATTGTCACTTGGAGGATCACACCCGAACTTAATGCGGAACGCACGTTGCACAGTAACTACAGATTCGGTCTTTGCAAACTGCAAAACACAAAACGCTTTCTGCTCACTAGTCGCCATCTTTGCTACTACCGCTTTCTAGCGGATCGCGGCGTAAACATTTCACGCACATGCGCACTGGTGCCAACGAATAAAACTGTTTGAGTTGCTCTTTCATGTGACATATATTTCATTACTGTAAGTTTAATAAAATTAATGTTATAAAGCGTTAAAACCCCGATATTCATTTATGGACACCCGGTATTATAAAACATTAATGTATAAAACATCAAATTCTGATGCAGCACACATATAGAGGCATGCAGAAGAAAACATCCAACAAGTTCAATCAATCCAATGATTTACAAATATTTTATTGTGCAATAAATCATTAATTAGTGCATAAATTTTTTTCTTAAGATACTAATTATACAAATAAGAGCATTTGGAAAATGCATTAAGATTTTCAAACATGCTAATCTGGAATAAGAAGGGCATTCAGAATCAGGCATTAAATGTGCACATACACATAAATCTTGAATATTAAAAATAATAGTAATTAGTTCCAGATTTGATCTGAATATTTACTTAAAGTTAGTCAATGACATTTAATGCATTGCTATGCTTGCTTGTCTAGTAATCTGTTCAGGTCTATCTTTATGCTCTCTTTCTGCCACTCTCTCTTTTTGTCACTCTCTTTTTCTGTTATACTTTACATCATGCCCATTAAAATTTGTTTAAAAAATCAATTATAATATTAAATGGCCTGGCTTCTTAGCGCAGAGGTACAAGGTTTCGCTTTCACCCGAGAAAGGGAACTTTTCTTCATCTAGAATCATTTCTTAGCCGCCATGGAGTCTAGTAGTATAAGTGTTGGAGTAAATATGAGTTTGCTCAGTGCAAAAGTTAATAATAAAAAACAAGCAAAGTTAAAAAGATCTTCAGTTCATAGAGTAGTAACACAATTAGTTGTTTCTCAAGACAAAAATCCCAATGTGACTATTGAGGTTCAAAGGGGCTATACAAAGGAAATAAAAAAACGTTTTAAGAATAACATATGAATAAATGCGTATTTTAATGCTTAGTAAAGTTAAAAAAACAAAAACAATCTGAAGTGTCACACTCACATAAACTTCTTGAAACTTTATAAAATCCTTCACATAAAAATAAATCATAGTAAAAAATAAACCAAAGACGTAACAGACCGCCAGAGCCTGCCAAACCGAATGCCGGCCTCACGCCCACATACGAAAGGCAGAGATGGGCACCGGACCTCTACCCGGGAAAATCCGCACACCCCAGGAGTGGGATCGATACCGGGCGCACTTCGTGGCAGGAAACCAAAGCACAACGATCTAGAGCACTGCACCAGGGCGGAGGACACATAGCACATACTTCTTCAATGCACGTTATATTACTCATGATATCTTTTTGTCTGGAAACAATTTCAAATTAAGCGCTATGGGCCTCTGTACATGCACAATGAACAAAACAAAATACTGCTGCTGGTAGGTATACTGAGCTCTTTAACCTTCAATGGTGATGAAATAGTACCTACATCTAAAGTTCCATTTGCGGTAAGACAAATTTTTGGAAGTTTGCGAATAATGCGAATTTAAGACAAAAAGCGAGGAAAAGAAAGGAATAGGAAGAATGAATACCTACTGCAAGAAAACGTATACCCGTGAACAAGTGGTACGTGATTCAAATCTGGACAGAGACATTTTCTCTCAGTAAGGTTTTCTCCAGGTTCTTCCGTCCTCATAGCTGGCAAATCCTGGGGAGGTATTTTAAACATAGATTTGAAGTGGTACCTTCTCAAAGTTTCTTTACCAGTTAGCATTCCATTTCTGTATCATGCATGTTTACTGCTTGCGGTGCTTTATGTAATAAGAATGAATGTTCAAGTCTACTAACAATTCCTGTGTTTGTATTAAGTACTTGAATTTGACTTAATATGTGTGTTTCCGGACAAAAAATACGAGTACTTCTACTCTAAGGCACCATGCTTATGTATTTTGTAGCTATGCTTCTTTAAGCACTATTCCTAGATGTTAAGTCTCCATCCCCGAACCTTGGCGGTGTGTTCTTCAACATTCATTCTGTTAAAAGCCACAGTTTTTCGAGTACACTGCACAGAATACAATTTCCAGACTCTTTGTTGTCTAGGAAATGGTTACTTTGTACCCTGCAGTTGGTTTCTCTGGTGCAGAGTTTTTGAAAAAAAAAAAAAAAAAAAAAAAAAAAAAAAAAAGCGACTCCATTTCTTCAACTCTAAACGAGTGCTGGAATGGCGATAGCAGAGAAGAATTACATGGCAGAGGAAGGCCATAAAGATTCATGTTTCTGTTATGGAAATTTCTCCAGGGTACGGATATAAATCTGACAAATGAGATGCTTCTAACTATCGGATATGTTTCCCAAGAGAAAAAGCGACGTAGTCTTGACTTTTTAACTTCATCTGGAGCTGAAGCAAGTTATCTTAGATCTCTTTGTTCTTGTGAACAGAATCTCAATTTTAAACTTCTGACCTAATTTTTCTTCAAGATATCTTCGGAGAAGCGACCTCTAGATGTTTTCTTTATGTCCATGTTACTTCCTTCAGGGATATTATTGACAAAATCTTTGAGCCAAACTTAATATTTTTGTAAATGTGATTTAAAATATGCTTTGAAATGATTCGTAGCCTCATAATTACTGGGATTTTGCATCGATAAGGTTTTAGACATTGTAACGAAATATTTATTTTGTAGATTTGACAGAATTTACCCTAGATTTGTTCCACGGTGCTGTATGAAGGGCCCCAGGTTCGATTCCCAGTTGGCGAAGGGAAGCTTTAGTTTGAACCAGAAGATTCCTCGGCATGCCCAGAGTCTAGTGAGTGTGAATGTGAGTGTGCTATTATATTAGTTATTTAATAGTCAATTCTCCTATTAAAAATAACTCATGACTGCCGCTGGGCAAAATACGTACTTTGGAAATGTGCCAAGTCACTTTTATGACAGTTAATCTACTATCAACACAATTAGCTAATAGGCTCAACGTTAAAGGATATTAAAAGTAAATAAAACTCGGTATACAGGAGGATGATTAAAAATAGATGATATACTTTAAGGAATACATTCCCCATAGGTATGTACACAATAACAAAGCACATTACAGCATGCATTCAGAGAAGCTTGGTTTCTGAATTATGATATTCACGGGACATTCTTACGAATGTAGTTTTCTGTATAGAATATATTCAGAGATATAGAAGATATGCAAACATATCATGGCTATGTGATCCCAAATGCCAGGAGTATTGCGTTATTTTTCACAACCTATCCCAGTTCGATTCTGAAAGTTCCATGTCAGTCACAGGAGACAAATACCCAGTACGTTCAAATGGACTCACAAATAGAAATCGACAGGGCTCAAATTAGGTGCGTGCAGTGGCCAAGCAATTGAGCCATCTCCAGCTACAATCGATCCGGAAACCATCAGTTCAACTATAGGCAAGACAAGAGGTGCGACTGAAGTGTGCAGAAGCACCATCATGCAAGAAGTGAGCTTGTTGACGTATGCTCAGTGGAGTGTATTTATGCATACGATGTATGGTGCTTTCCAGCATTTTCATGTATACATTCCCCATAAGGCTCTTTACAGGTGCATGGGGTCAAACTAAGCGATCACTACCAAAAGTACTAGTCCACATTTTGAGAGCGAGACGTACTTGGTAATGAGATGGGACGATTTCATGTGGGTTTTCCTATGCCCATACACGCTGATTACGGAAATTTGTAATGCCATCTAGTGTGAAATGTGCTTCATTTATAAATAAGACTAACAATAAGGAAGGAAGATTCGGGTTTGTAGCACACTTCTGCACGAATTACTTGCAGAGCAACAATCCAGTAGGGTAATTTGCTAATGGCTGGGCCTGTGCACGTAGCAAATAAGTTACAGCTATTGTTCTCGCAAATGGACACCAATTTGCAAGAACACATACCTTCAGATAGTCGAATGAGGAACGTTCGCCTGCAATCATGTAAACATTCATCAGTACTGATAAAAGGAGTCGTATGTACAGGATCCAGAATTTCCTTCTCTACATCTGGAGTTGTAGGTTTTGGTCATTCCCTTCCCCAACCAGGAAACGTAAACTTCCTAAGAGTGTCCAGAATAAGATGGACACGTTCAAATATCTTCCGATCTTGGACTTTCGCTGTGGGTATCTCTCTTGGTGCAAACGACGAGCCAGCGCAACACTGCTGCCCGCTTTATCATACATACAATGCATTTCTGCTGGTTCCTGATCTGAGTACATGTAGCACAGCCGAACAGAAAACACAACACTCAATGTACCCTTACCCTCGGAATGAGCTTCAAAGTATCCTGTTAAATCTCTTGTCACGTCAACCACTTAAGAAATGAGAAACGTCCCATTGAATATCATTGATTTGAAGGTTTGAGTTATCTCACAAACCATTTCTGTACACGTGTTATAATCCACTTTTTAAAGTTATAGATTTACAAAATAAAGCTTTATACATTTGAGGAATAAGTACATAAATATGTTTCTATTTTTTAAATCATTCTGTATATTAAATATTTATCGTTTACTTTATTCACCTGGTTTTCTTTATGATTTTTACCGCCATTTGTCTCCATGATAATGTTATCGCGGAACTTTGGATGACGTCTTTACTTCCTTTTTATATAAAGAGAACCGCCATCGGTGAATTTCATACGCTCTCTGATTCATATTTTTTCAGAAGTTTGTATCTGGAAGGCCTAGAAATGCCCAGAAAGGGATTACGACAGTACTGCAGCAACCTCTCCAGAGACTCAACGTGGAGGACGACGAGAAAGAGGAAAAAGATTAGAGACACGACAGCCAAGTGAGCCCAGTTCATTTACCCCACCAATAGAAGGACTGCACTGAACAGAGCACAACATTCACATGTAGTGATGTTTATAGGTACTGTTGCTTTTATTTATTTGCCACAATCCAAGCTAGATGACCCAACGGTAACGTGTGAGGCTCCCCTGCAGTTGGTGCCGGGTCGGATTCACGCCCACCCTGACCACGGGTTTTCGACGTTGTTTCTGGTCGGTAGTCTATGCCTGGATGGTTTCTCGTTTCATTTTGCTTTCATTCCGTTTCCTTCTCTTCTTGTAGGTCCGCTTCTAGGTGTCGTGGCGTATGGCGGTGCTGGAAGATGATGTGAATGCTTTCTCAAAGGAGGTATTGCTTCCCATGGACACTACAGGAATGGTTGGCTGATGGGTCGCTCGTCACTCTCTATAGCGAATTTCAGCAGTAGAACGGGTCGTAGTCTAAGCTGTTAGGGACCTTCAAACTTCTCCTGGACCTGCCTGTTTAGCCTGTAGCTTCCTGCGGTTCCTTCACTTCATCCTTTCCTCCTGGGAGGTTAGTAGCCACAATAGATGTACATAAATGGAAGGGCGCTACTGTCCCCCTCCGTAGTATCTCATACCTATATTTATCGCAATAGGTATAGAGCAAAAGTGATTTTTATATTAAATTTTAAGAAACATTATCTTTATTTAGTAATCAAAATCCATGCAAAACCTCTTTACGCAAGTTTAAACTTCAGTTTTAAGGATTATCAGAATACAATTTCTATAATAATTCTGTATTGTCTGATTCATGATATATGTTGCAATAATCGAAATTCTGCTTATAGGTAATATACTGTACACTGGAGAATATTTTTAAGATGTTGATGCATAAATCGTAAAATATGTATATTTTATTTTATTTTTAACGTATTATTGCAAAAAAAGTAAAGGATATTCTAATAATATTCTACACAACTGCTACAAGTGCTTCTAATGTTTGGTTGTAAGAAACACAAAATAAGATGCTTTTAGATAACGTAAACTCAAAGTTTCAGTCACTTCTTTGATTTTCTTGTACTTGTTAAGGGGAGTTAAACTGGCCATTCTCACCAATACAGAATTGTTATGAGACCTCTCTTAACCAACGTAGGCCCACATTATTGACAAAGCATTTTGAACAATAATTTTAAAATAATACTAGCATGAAAAGTTCCTGAAAGAATGGCTCATTTTCTAAAATAAAATTGAATGTTCTGAAATTGCTAATTAAAATTAATTGCAGATAGCTAAACTGTAAAGTCCAATGAAAAGTCTAAGACATGCATAAAAATGAACAAAGATCACATTCCAAAACCTGGCAACGCATGTCATTAAACTTCTTCTATTAAAGAAGGATTGTAAACTCTGCTTTTACAGGATAGTTTACAAGCTAATAATTAATTTTGAACTGGTTTACAACGAATATTAAATCGTTTGATGAGTAGGTTGTAACATGATTTAAATCATAAGGCAAAAAATATTCAAAATTAATGTTATATACCACATTAACTAAGGAAATCTAATTATTAGAAACAACTAGAAACAAAGATACTCCTGTTAAATTAAACACGTTTTTATGGCGATTCCTTTTACAAGCACATTGTTTACAGTATCAATTTAACCCAGATTATATAGTCTTTGGGTTGGTTACTTAATGACAAAGAAGCTCTGTGCCGATGTTAATTATTTTGGTGAATTTCTGGAGTTCACGGATATAAAGATATGTGTATAAGGGCGGCCAACTACAGCAGTTATCAGCGCACTTCACAGAGAGTATAGGAATTATAGCAATGCTCTTATCAGAAAACTTAAAGTTATCACGTATCATTTTAAAGTACAAAGCCCTAACGCAACAGTTATTGTTGTATATGTTGCTACGTAGAATTTAAGGATACAATAAAAGCGAAGAGACTAACTAGATTACGAGTACTTTAACCTAAAGTAGCAACGCATTTGTTCATCAATATTTTTCCTAAAATGCCAGTATGGATTAACTTTTTCATTCATGAAAATGAGTACCTGCTGTAGATATTACATAGAATTATAGATTAAAATACTGCACACGCAATAAATGTACGCAAGAAATATATCAAACTCCTCTTTATATAGAAAGAGTTTAATGAGAAAGTAAATGTAACGAATTAGTAATCGAATAATTGGCAGGAATAAGATTTTAGTAAACAAATTTGTATGTAACATGTAATTTTTCTTTCTTTATGGTTACTAAAATTATTCATTCTTTATGAAATAGCTGCCTTTGGAGGGATGCGGTGAGAGAACCTGGGTTTGGTGGGTATGAAGATCCTCCACCCTGGAAGAAATATGATATGGTGCATTCAGCCTTGTGAGGTGCATAAAGACCAGTTGAGAAGTTACAGTAATTGGATTAGGATTACTACGGAGGACATTAGACACGTACTCTGTGGTATATTGTACCTAAGCCTCAAGTGGGAAATCACCAGAAGGAAGGATGAGGCGAGAGGAGGCAAAGGGTGATCGACCCAAGGAATCACGACAGCGCCGAGACACCCAACGACACTTCCACCCTGAAAGAGCACCAGATGAGAGATAATGTGAAATGATAATGGAGATGAAATTGAGAGACAGGAAACTCGTGGGATGTAATTAACCTACCCAGCAGTTACAGTATACTCACGATTATTTTGAGTAATGTGGGGAGAACGTGTACGAATAATCGAAAAACACGGACAATCTAGAAACCTAGAATTTCAATTAATTCTTATATTGGTTTTCACGTTAACACATCATTTTCTTTCGTTTCTCCTCCATCTCTTTTACAAATGTCCTTTTCCTTACTTCGTTGACTGATTAACGTCAGAAAAACTAAACTTGTTTTCAATTTACACGGAGCAGTCTAGCCGATAACAATGGACACGGTACTCTGTTGTCATGCGGTGATCGTTTAAACAATGGACATGACACTTATTGTCACGAGGGGGTTGATTTATTACTGCATACTAGAGAATAACAATTTATGTACAATATATTCTTTTTGAGGGGGAATGCACGGATAATCTGCAAACCGGATAGTCCGTACACAAATAATCGGGAGTATACTGTACTTACTTTGTAGAGAAATAGTGGCTTTGGTTTTAGAAACCTCACCGAAAGGACACGAGGGGCAGCATAGTGACTTGTCACCCATTACTGCTCTCTGTTCATATCTCATGTGGACGGAGGTGGAGAATGCAGCAGCCATGCAGTGGATCTTGCTCCAAAAGGCTAACATATCAAGGATTTATTTATCATTATAGTGCATACACTTGATGAAGCAATTTAAATCCATATATATAGGTCAATTTAGAGATTTGAGATTGTAAGAGTATAAAATAGCTTGATTGAGAAGAGGGTTACTTGGTTTTCTCACTGGCGCATTTCCCTCAACACTAACAAGACAGAGGTTAGAATATTCTCTTTACGTTCTTACAGGAATCCTCTTTCACTATAGCTGCTGGGGAATAGCTCTTATGGTTATCTACCTTTGTGCCAGTGGAGTATCTTGGGGTACTACTGGACACTCCACTTACTTTGAACGCCCACATCTGTCGGTCTGTTATACTTGCGTTTGCCCGGGTATCAAAGCTGCTCCCTTTACTCAATAGGGGCACCCCACTTGGTCATGAATCCTCCCTGCTTCTTAACACTGCTCTAGTTCGTCCCATTTTCACCTGTGCAGCTCCAGTCTGGGGTGGCACCAGCAAGACTAATTTCCGCAGACTGCGGATACTACAAAACATGGTGCTCCGTACAGCTACAAATGCCCCATGGTTCGTCAGAAACCAACAATTTCACCATGAATTTGGTCTTCTACCCGTTCACCAATACATCCAACGGCCGGTACGTCCTTTCTTTTACCATCCTCGGGAGGTCCCTGGAACTGTTACCTATATTTTCGGCGCTCGCACTCGCCAACCAACTCGCCTCAAACGCAGATTGCTACAAGGTCTCCTCCTGAGTGACGTCTCCAGCACGGATGACCCAGACGAATGATTCCTACCATCAGACTTAAAGTCCTCAATTTGTATTACAGTTATCCTGCCATATTAGTTAGAGGAGCCGTTCACGTCTACCTCAATTGTTATGTGTTTTATTACAATGTTTCTGTAAAGCATACTTGCTGATCGATGGGCAGTAAATTAAAAAAAGAGGGTTACATTCTTGCTGTGGATAACCACTAACCACTAAGCGCTTTAAAAAGCTGGATGTATACTCCTCCACATGAGAGAAAGTCTCCGACGGATGAGACGCAGGGGTTTGGCGAAGGTTCCCACACCCTCCCTGGACAGGTTTATGACATCCCATGTCAGTACAGTTACAGACCATTCAAAAACATTCTGACGGCTTCTACTTTTGTGATGAATCTTCTGGGTTTTAGTGTATAATGCGAACAGGGCGCATGTTTTTTAATGGTCTGCTCCTTGTGTAGCAGAGGTTCTCTGCCACACACATTCGCTGTCCTTGTCCCACTGTGTAACACAGGACATTCCTTACAGGGACCTTCTTTGCGTTGCTGGACTTTCCTACCGGTTTAGCATGTACGGACTGTCTACAAAACGAATACAGAGCTTTCTTTTGTGGTGGTGGCGGCGGTGGTGGTGGTGGGGGCGGTGGAAGTGGGGGTGGTGGAAGTGGGGGTGGTGATGGTGGTGGTTGTGGTGGTGATGGTGAGTAACCATTCAAATATTCCAATACAATTAACGTAAGTGTGGAAATGTGTTGTTATGGGAACAAACAGTGAAAGCGCATTACAAATTGTTGAACGCAAAGCATTTATTGTGTTAATTATGAGAAATGGTGAAACTATTACCAGTTTTTTACAGCAACTGATAGAAATGTCGGTTAATGACCTGGTTGCGAACTTCTTGTGTCTCATCTTGGTTTCATGAACTCTAAGTATCATATGTGGCTCCTCCCTGATATCCGTGTCCCTGTTATGATCCTCGCTAAAAGCTCTGCTTGAGTGTTTTCCGGAAACTTGTAGATAAGTGATTTAATGTGTCCAGCAATGTCAGACCTTGATGACCGTGAACTTGCCCCCACACCAACCTGAAAATCCTAAGTTGAGGAAATTTCTGACGTTAAGGTAAAGTGGGGAAGGGTACTTAGTGCCGAAATTACAACCTAAAAGCAAATTGAGAGAAACGTCTTCCAAGAGTTCTGGAAGCAGCAGGTTTGGGGGGAAATCCAAGTACTGTTGCCCAAGGAGAGTGAGACTGGGATTAGGATTACTTCAGAGGGGATTCGGCACTGTGACCAGTCTTGGTATATTGTACCTATGTCCCCATGTGGGACAGCCCTGGGAGTAAGCATGAGACGAGAGGAGACAGAGGGTGGCCGTCCCAAGGAGCCACGACTGTGCATAGGGCAGGACATTTTACTTAGATGGAAACCTTCTCCGGGCCGCGCCTTGGCTGAGTAAATAGACCGCTTGACTCTCGCTAAGCTGGCCAGGGATCGATCTCTGGTGACCGCAAAGTGAGATTTTTGGTGGACAACACGGCACTGGGACGGATTTTCCTCGGGTCCTCCGGTTTCCCTCGTCATCACTCCACAAATTGTTCCATCATTATCTTTCCTATCATTCATATCGCCTTCATATATATCATCCACTTCATTTACCTTCACACCAGGCATTGGGCTGAACACCTATCCCAGTTCGCTATCGGATCCAAAGCTTCGTTTCCTAAGGCCCGACCTTAAAAGGGACAGACGAACAAGAATCCCCTGACACCACTATAATGTACAACTAGGGAAGTTAAAGAAGAAGAAGAAGAAGAAGAAGAAGAAGAAGAAGAAGAAGAAGAAGAAGAAGAAGAAGAAGAAGAAGAAGAAGGAAACCTGCCCCGGTAGGCCAGAACAACGGAGATTCCCCGCTACTGTGGTTCGAAAGCGGTCCCAACAGCAGTTTCGGATAGCAGCAACGGACCTCCCGGAGGAGGAAGTGGTTCACTCAGAGCGTATCATCCTGCAATGCACCACCGAGACTCTCTTCGACACTTCTACCCTGAAAGAGACCACCAAATGAGAGATGATGCAAAATTATAATGGAGGTGAAATGGATAAAATTCGGGGATGTAATTAACCTACCCAGCATTCGCCTGGCAACCTGGGAAACCCCCCCCGGAAAAAAACCCATGGGTCAGGTAGAAGGGCCACTGCAATCGAACCCGGGCCTCCCGAATGCGTGTCACAGCAGTAACCGCCTGAAAAGGAGATGGCAAGTAGATAAGCACACATTAAGATACTGTTTATAAGCACCGTCCAAAAATTTACTGCAAATCTGTGTTAAGACGCACGCATTTATGTTTCATGACGGATAATGTCTGCTCTGACGAGATTATTCCTACTGTTGGAAAATAGCCTCGCTGGTAAACTTGGACCATTGTGTACACCACACTTCGGTGGGGAAGTATGGAATCCATACCACCATACAGTGAGGACGTTAGTTCAGTGCCGGTAAAGCCTGGATGCGCAGTGGTTAGTTAACTGGACAGTGTGCGAATCGCAACAAATGCAATCAGTCCGGTCTAACACAAGCGCTTGTCCGAGTAACATCTCCCTTGGCAGTCATCTATCTCCAATTTTATCAAACGTTGACAGAAAAGCTTTGCATAGCAAAACAAGGGAAATAATGAGTATGTCCATGTGTTCATGAAACATGGAGCAACTTCTGACGCGTTAATGATTCCATTAAAATAGTCCAAGGAAGGAAAACAATGTGAAAAAAAAAAAGACGTTTCCTTTGAAACTCCTTGCCAAAGCATGCCACAGGTGTAGATAGTTTTGACAGCTGTGTTATATAATACGACTATTATTTATAATGTATTTCATTATTGCAAAAAGAAGCCCTTCCATCCATCAATAAATTGCTTCCTGGCTGGCCCCGTAGCTCAGTCGGTAGAGCACCTGCCTGCCGTGCTAGGCGTCCCGGGTTCGATTCCCGGCGGTGGGATTGGGGATTTTTCTCCGACCAAGATAGTCCCTCATCTTCCCAAGAGTCTGGAAGTATGAATGAGAGTGTGAATGTGTGCGTGATCTAATGATTAAAAACCAAAGATAACGTGTTAACACCTTCAGTATGTTCCAAAGGAGAACGGCCGCCGATATGACCATAGCAGTTAAAGGCGGGGTATAAATGGAACAAGGGGAAAAAAATTGCTTCCTGTGACTTTGTGGGTTCGTAGAATTAGAAGTCCGAGTTGCAGATATTCCAAATATTCTTTATTTCCGTAGAAAAACACTGTTCAATTCTCACGTAACAACATTACGTCACAATTAGAACACAATCTACCAAGGTCGATGATCACAACAAACGTTCTGATTACCTCTGTTTACAACAACACTCTTGTTACACAGCATCTGTTCACGACTGACTCTTGGTGAGTCATTGATAAATTCGAGACTGTTCCAGAACAATAAAGAAACAGAATATTCTATCACTTTCCAGAAGCCGGCAAGTCCTTTATCTCGGCTATATTTATTTGCCGGCTGCGCTATCGTAGATAACGGCTCCGCGACAATATTGTTGGAGATAGCACAATTTTGAGAAATGTGAGATTCAAGCAGCGGAAAACAAAAACACTACAATATGCCGGAAAAGGTCCAAAATTCGACACTTGGTGTTTTATTCTTGAGGGAAGTTACGCAATACAGGAATAATGTGATAAGGCCTACACTTAAAAGCGTAGGTATTTTTGTAACGAGTAAATATAAATGACAACAAA
The DNA here is from genome assembly GCA_030765055.1 of Mantis religiosa. Lineage (NCBI taxonomy): Eukaryota > Metazoa > Arthropoda > Insecta > Mantodea > Mantidae > Mantis > Mantis religiosa. The sequence goes on from CM060950.1 coordinate 366,392,111, forward strand.
GAAAATTGAACATGTGAAAATTTGGGCTAGGAAGTTGAATTCTCCTTTTTTCCTCTAGTGTCTGAAGATGAGGCCAACATAATATATGTTAATTATGGGTCACTATAGGCCAGAAAATGGAGGATTTTATTTGTCCTGTTTGTCTTTTGATTATTTTTATTTAAAGATCATTTTTTAGAATTTTTATTTGTCTTTTTTGCCTTTTTAACTAATTTTTTTATTTAAAGATCCTTTTTATAGCACTTTTGTTTCGTTTAACGTTTTGTTTTTGTTTTCGCAACTTTAATTTCTTCTCTCTTCTTCCTGTTCATCATAATCTAGCACAAATTATAATTTCTTTTAACTAATACGTACTCCTAAGCCTGGGTGCAGCAGGTAACAGGTAGCAGGAACCTTTCTATTGTATCCAAGTTAGCCGGCCCTCGTAGCTATGGTCGTTAGAACGTATGTCTCTAGCGTTCCATCGCGTAGAGGGTTGCGGGTTCGAGTCCCGCCCTGGGCATGGGTGTTTATGTGTATAGTGTATGTCTGTGAAACTACAGAAAACAGATAGGTAATTAAACGGAAACAATAAAAAACGGTTAAATAAGGAAATGAAAAATCTATATACACAGATATATATTTTATTATAAATTAAAAAAAAAGTCATTAGTACCAGCAGAGAACCCAGTAAACCCTCTCTACAGTTTGTGACCTGCTGCTGAAAAGACGGTGGCTGTGAAACACTCATTAAGAAACAGTAAGTGTGACCACAAGGAAGAGTATGTCTGTGTCAGTTCTACTTTTGAGGACGTTTTGGAAGGAGTGGTACATACCAATAGCAATGGCAGGAGTACGAGTGAGAGGGTAAGTGTGTATCTCTTTGTCTAAAATCCTGTCTCAACTTACTCCTTTGAGATTATAAGTATCCCGTTATTTCTCTCCACTGGTTTCAAGTATGAATCAGTGACATCCGTTGATGTGGAGAGAAGTTTTTCGATGTTTTCGGAACGTGCTGTCAGAAAACAGACAATTGTTTATACCCAAGGATTTAGAGATGACTGTTGTGATATACTGCCATGTCAACTGCGGTAAGCTTTCTGACGTTCAATTTCTGCAATGCGAGGGTGTTTAATCCAAATATGATTTAATTATATCTATTCCAATTCCTTCCACCAGAAAGTCCATTTCTGGTTGCTGAATCAGAAGAGGCGTTTCTTTCATATAATTTTCTGGCTGTATGTGTTTCATATCACTTGAATGTTGTACTTTCAACTTATTTATTAAATATCTAATTGGAAATTAATTTACTAATTCGTAGGTATCACTTCGTTACGTCCTTTTTCCAATATTTAGGTCCATTTTGGGATATTTTAGGTCTTTTTAAAGGTCCTTTTTAGACAATTTATAGATACTCAACTTCCTAGCCCTAGTGATAATAAAGCAATCATCCGGTGTTGGTGTGCGCATTGTATCAGTGAAGTCCAAGCAGCTGCCAGCATCAAAGTTATAGACTTAAGACTTTCTGTACTCTTTTCTAGTGAACTCTACCGTCCCTATTGGGATTCACAAGTGGAATGTGTATAGTAAGGAGGGCATAAGCTCATTTCTTCGTGTAGATGTGTTATGGTGTTTTAGGATGCAGATCTAGATTATTCGTATAGATGTAAATATATAGCTTTCAGAAATCTCTTTAAGTGGCAAACTGGTTTCCCGATACCCACAATTATTTACCAATACATCTCTGCATATCTGCATACATCGCGTTACCTACTTGAAAATTGGCCCATTTGTTTGTAAAAAATAATTTTTAGCAAAAGCTGGAAACGTTTTCCGCATAATGCAACAAAATAAGTTTAATTAGCGAAAAAGGTGTATTTTTTAATATCTTACACATTCACGTTTTTCGGAGAAGCATAATACTGGCATTTTCCAATATTTTGGTAAAGTAAATATAAATTGATGTATTTCATTGAATAGATCTTATTACTTGGAGAGATTTCTTTTATGACAGAAAAGGTTTTATTGTTATGATCAAAGATTCTCTTTTTTTCATTATATATAATTTTTTGAGCCAGTAAATAAATAAAACATAAAATGTATGATTTAATCTTTTGACAGCATGTTTTAGACTATGTGTAAAAGTGCACTTATAAATCACAGCAAAACCGAGAAAAAAGAAGGAAAACATACAGAAAGAGGAAATGAACAAGTCCAGTGGAGTTCGAAGGGAGAGCACGGGATACTTAAACATGTAATTATTTTTAAATAGTCAAAATGATTCACAGGTGTCTATAATATATATATATATATATATATATATATTTTACAAAGATATAATATGTTAGAATTTCCACTTAAATAATCACTGCTTGGTCAAACAACAAAAGCAGAACGCTACACACACACACACACACGCACACGCACACGCACACGCACACGCACACACACACTCTCTCCTAATAAATTTAAAGAAGGAGGAGCAGCTATATTACAAGATGATAATAAAAATAATCAAAGAGCTATTCTGCTGAATTAGCTAATACTTTTTCTTTACTATATAAATTATAATTTCCCAATGAATTTATATGAAAATATAGAAAATAATTTATCTTTATCTCACACAAACAAACACACACACGCTTTTTTTTTTTAAAAAAAAAAAAAAAAAATACGTCTTCCAGCGTTAGGTCATATCGATTAACGAAATGGGTGAAATGATGCTCAAATGAGTCCAGGGTCTAAAGAGCTTAGAGTTACTCGACATTCGCCTTTCAGAATAAGGGAAAACCCCGGAAGAAGCCTTATCCGGGTAACTCACCCTGGCCGAGATTCGGACTCGGGACCTTCTGAAGTGAGGCAGACATGCTACCACCTACACTACCAAGGTGGGCGACACAGACACAGACGCATCCGCTGAGAAGTTTGGCGAAATGCCACCTGAATCTGTAGGGACAGTATACATATACGCAACAAGTGCATATGTATATAGCACCGGAAAAGTGCACATCAAAGACGAGTCATCACTTCCGAGTTTCTGAAATTTTGTAGGTTTGAACGGTTGGTGAATGCTAATGAACAATGTTCCAAACAGTGATGTTACAAACCCATAGCTCGAGTGCTTAACTGTTGCAAAACCACCTCTTGTAACTCTCGTACTTCCACCCGTTCTCTTCACTGTCGTAAACACCACAAAGCTTTCAACACAATGCGGACGACACGGCTATAGCCATTAGATTCCCAAGCAAACAGTCACAGGCTCCAAAACGCTCGACGCACACTTGAACCATGGCTCAATAAATGACATATTAATGCAATGCAATGCAATGCACATGAGATGCGTTTGCGTGCTCAGCGTTGCCTCTTGGTTAACAACACTCTTTTCATATTTCGCACTCCATACGAGAGCATGCCTGTCTTCTTTTCACTAGATGTTAGGGAACCCAAATTGAATTTTCCAAACATTTATAATAATGTTGTTAAAATCAAAATTGGAACAAGGATATTCACATATATGTTTAAAATGCTACAAAAAGCGTTGCATTAATTATTTTATTTCGAATTTTGTTGTATTAATATTGCTACTTGTATATTTAACTTAGTAATAAATAATATGTAACGTTTGTTTCCTAGAAATGCATGTGCTATAACGGTATTGCTATGACGAAATTAATATCATTTTAATACAGAAGTTTGCTTACTCGTTACAAAAATTCATGTGACCAACTCAAACAATGTTACTAAACATAAAATGTATTATACCGTACAGTAGCATATATTCAACTCTGTTTTAAACAGTGCTACAACTCTATTTACAATTCATTGACATTTTTTGCTAAGCACCTCTATACATAGCGACGCAACTTTATGGACCCAAATGAAGTCAAAAATAAATTTATAACATTTATTTTTCTAATCAGTACCACGTATAAGTACTCGTTCCAACTAGACAAAATTAATTTTATAGCACTATACTTTTAAACTAGCGTTTACGGTATTTGACCAGGGCTTTGATTTTAATTCTCTCTATCTGCATTTATCTATTTTTAATATTGTGCCATTATTATTCCGAAATGTTCTGCGCCGTGGCGTAGTGGGATAAGGTATCATGATTTGGTTCCCTGCCACGGAATGCGGCCCGGAATCGATCCCACCCCTCGGGGTACGGATTTTAAGTCCCAGGTATAGGACCGGTGCCCACTCAGCATCGTGAGGAAACGAGGAGCTTACGATAGGTAAGCGTCTCTGGTCAAGAAAGTCAAATTTCCGGCTCGGGATGCCGAGATGCTGACCACATCTCCTCCCCGTATCCGTGGATGATCGCCCACCTCTGCCTTGCGTATGTGGACGTAAGGCCAGTAGTCGGGTTGGCAGGCCTTGGCCCACTATGGGTTGTCACGCCATGGGTTTAGTTTTATTATTCTGAGATATTTTCTATGCAACAGCCTTTAATTACTGGATAGTCCATTTTTCTGTAAGCGCGAACGCGGCGAAAATCCACACTGAAAATTAATTTGACAGTAAACAGAATTTGAGAAAGCGGTTTAATGAAATGTGCAAATATGCGTCGTTTTATTACATTCGGAAACGCAGACAATACGCAAAGAGAAAATATGATTTATTATAGGAGGCAATCAAACTCAATCACGAGCTCCACCGCACAGTCGATGTTGCCCGCCTCGGTAGCGTAGATGGTACCGTGTCTGCCTCACGTTCAAGAGGTCCCGAATTCGAAACTCGATCAGGTTGAGTTACCTGGATAAGGTTTTTCCGGGGTTTTCCCTTATCCTTCAAGACGAATGTCGGATAACAGTAAGCTCCATAGACCCTGGGCTCATATGAGCATCATATCACCCAAGTCATTCACCGTCCGATAAGACTTAACGTTGGAAGACGTAAATAAAAAAAAAGCAGTCGATGGCCGTGTGCAATCTGGTGTACATCCTGGTCATTGAATAGAAGATAAGAACAAGTTTGCTGGCCAGCAACATCACCTGATTTAACCTCTCTTGCCTACTTCCTTTGGGGTTATTTAAGGTAAAAACTTTATTCAGAGGTGGCCAAAGGAAAGTCAAACACCTGGTAGTGCCTCTAACAGAGAATATAACTACAAAAAATGCATTACTTACACCAAGAAACTGCAAGAGGTGAAAATCGCGACCACATGCCTAAGATTCCTGTCCAAAACAGAGAAGGAAGGATTACCATCAAGTCTCCTTACTCAACTATACAAAACAATCTTCAGACCAACCTTCACGTACGCCGCAATAGCACAGTGGACCATCACGACTTAGTCAGCAATAGGCAGAATCACCCAATTCGACAAAAAATGCTTAAGAATAGCGATGGGACTGTCACCATGCACAAAAAGTGACAAAATATACGGAATATCCAAAACAGCAACTATAGAAGAAAGGATAAGAAAATCCACTGTCCAATACATGGACCACGCCAACGACCGCCCACGCAGAGAGCAACTTAGAATTAAAGCCAAAGAGTACAAATAAGCGCAAATACACCAAAAGAAGAAACCAAGCGACTCATCCATACTCACGATCATGAGACAAGACGAAGAGGTCAACAAAGAGGAAGAACGAAAACAAAGAGCACCTACAATGACTCCTGCAATGAACCGGAAAACTCTGACACTCCCAACAGGAAAGACGACAATACACACGACCATGGGACGAAAACTGAGACGACATCTATGTAAATATTGTGAATGTATGTTAAAGTGGTAAAATTATACGTACATCTATACTAGGATAAAATTATTTTAATATATAAATATTAAAAAAATTGATATAAATAAAAATATAAGACATAAAGAATAAAAAATAAAATAAATATATGTAGGAAAAACAAAATAAAACATAAAAAACAAAAGCAAGAAAATAATAAGTAAAAATAACTATATACCAACATAATACATAAATAATGTATGTTATGCAAACTGTTATGCAATTTAAAAAAAATGCCGTTTCCCTCAAAATAAAGAAACATGCTGGCTGAAATAAGCCCTTCAACAGCCTTGGGTAAAATAAACCCACAATCCCCCGAGCAGTATTGGAGGCCCCAGAAGACCCAGGAAACCTTCACCAGCGTAGTACCTTGGCCTGTGGATCCATCAAACCTGAAATACTATGCCAACTCAGAATTTTCATGCAGCAGCATGCACAGTTGTGTATTGACCAACCAGGGTATTAGTTTGAGCAACTACTTGGTTAAGAGAGTCGCGCTGAGCATTGCGATGTAACAATGATTCCAAACAAGTAGAACTTTGTTACAAAAGATTACTTTCAGGTACATCATAACAGTCTAACCGGAAGTGGTATTTATTATAAAATACATAGCTTTGCACAACAAAGAATTCGAACATTACAACTTTCATACAACAATTGTGGTGTGTGCTGTAATTACTGTCTTAGATAATAGGTGGATAACTTTTGTTCCAGAAGTATTAAATGCGCATAATTATGTCGCTTTAAACACTTGTTGTAGTTTATCAAAAAGAAGAACTAAACATTAATAAAATACTAAATGACGTAATTGCAAATTAGAACGATATTAGCAACGTCAAACATATTGGCTTAAATCCGAATTGTATATGTATATCACAACAAATAGAAAAAATAAGTTTACTGAATGAATTGAACGACCTTTACGTTACACAGTTGTTACACATACATTAAGTCAGCTCGCTGAAAGTGAAACCAAAGGGATGCATGTTATGGGGCCCGATGTTTTCACGTAAATTGTGTATTGTATAAAACTACACTGGTAGGAACAGCTGACTTACTTGGTGTATATATACCAGATGGCCCAACTGCTCCGTCTTTCAAGTAAGCAGATTTCTCTTCGTGTTTTAAAACAGTTTAGAACGCAACGGTGTAAATCCAGTTAAACAGACGGCAGTGGCGTCACCGAAGTTTGTTCTACAGCGAGCGAAGAGGGGCAGTTGCCAGGCTTGAACTAGCATGTGTAGTCCGATAATAGACAAGAACAGCATAAACAATCGAAAAGGTCTTAGAATGTTTTCCATTTATGTTACAGAATCTTTATTTTCGAAAGAATAAACTCCATTTTTAGATTGGTAAATAAGTGAGGAACTTTTACTTGACTTGCCCGCGGATCATCATAGCTATTTTTACTTTCCGTATTACGTAATGACAGTAAGTAGGGAAGGTATGGCATTCCACCCACAAATTGGCTTCCGAAATGTCAGTGCAAATATGTTTGTGGTCCCCTAAATCCAAAAATGTATTTTTAGAAAAAGATACGCGCGCACATGTGTGTGTATGTGTGTCTGTGAACAAGATAACTCAAACACAATAAGTGTGTGAAATACCACACTTGATATTTTAGTTCAGCATTTTCCAAGTATGGGACAAGAATATTTTCAAGAAACTCCCCCAACCCCAATAAACATTTCATATGGAAAATTTTTCGAAAGTTGTGATTTTCTCAAAAATGACTAACGATTTTATTCAAAGTATATTATGTTGAAAATATTTTCATGAAAATGAAATTTATATCTTGAATTTTCTGGAAATATCTTTAGAAGCACTGTACATTCTGGATAACTTTTGTATAGCTCGGAAACTTCAAGAGATAGCAAAATCTTACTACACAGAAAATGTAGATGTGGTTAAAACATAAATTATTTTTCTGCCCATTTTTGTGCAGTGAACAGTTTCGAAGATATTTCACACTACGAGTATCTGTCTGAAGTTTCCGATACCTATACTTTTGCTCAAATGAGAAGCCGATACTCATTTTTAAGCTTGTCCATGCAAAGGGAACAGAATATCAAAGACATACAAGCGACCAGTTGTTTAAGGAGTTGACTGTCGCTTAAAGCCTACAGCATTCTCATATTAACCTTGCACGTACAAGAAAATTAGCAATAAGATAACGTTTATCTCGATTGTCATGAAGTCGATAGAACAAAAAATTTTGTTCGCTTTCTGTTACTGCTCACGTGTCAGCCCAAGTCGCCATAAAAGGTTTCAATTCAAACGAAGGATCATTCAATATTTATATAATCCTAGCGAACAAATGGCATCACACGACGAGTACACGGATATTCTACTGTATTTCCACTGAAATCTCAGAACTGATTTTTTGTCTCTACTTACTGTAAGTACGTACTGGAGAATGCCCGCCTCGGTAGCGTGGTGGTAGCGTGTCTGCCTCACGTTCAAGAGGTCTAGAGTTCGAATCTCGGTCAAGGTGAGTTACCTGAATAAGGTTTTTTCGGGGTTTTCCTTTATCCTTCAAGACGAATGTCGGGTAACTATGCTCTATGGACACTGGGCTCATTTGAGCATTATTTCACCAATTCCATTCATCGTCCGATATGTCTTAATGTTGGAGGACATAAATTACACAAAAAAGGTACTGGAGAATGTAAAAATAGCTATGGGTAATTACGCACAAGTCAAATAAAAATTACTCAATATATTGCCAATCAAAACAGTGAAATGCGATGATGTTTTCGGTCAAAATTGAGCAACTTTGGTACGAATTTTGCTGCGACCCGTCTCATGCCCGAATCATTGATCAAAATCGAATGGCACGAGCCAATCGATATGTTTAGGTCTACAGAAAATTCTCTAAAGGTGATTCCACGACTGGCCAATATTATTTTCTTCACTTCTTCAATGTTCTCGCCTGTTGTTGAGCTCGGGTGTCCGGGACGCTCTTCGTCGTTCACATCTTCTCGACCCACTGAGAACTTTTTGTACCACCGATAAACGTTGCTTTGGTCCAAGGTAACTTCACCATATGCAACAGTCAACATTCGGAATGCATCCGCGCACTTAATTTTGTTTTTCACACAACATTTGATACAGATTCTTTTTTCATTTTTTGGAATAGCCAAAAATCGAAGATGAGCCAAAACACGTCCAAGCAAAATAGCTGTCAACAATTAACTGAACATTCATAATTGCCGAGCTTGTCAACATAAGTGAGGGACATGAGTACCAACATAACGCCACAAAACAATCGAAAATCGAATATAAGTATCTCGCGAAAATTCAAAATTCGCGACACTTCTTGAACAGAACTCGTAGACAACGAAGGATACACCTCGGGCATAGCAACCTACACTCAAATCTACAGCGGCTGACATCTCTAGGAGGAAGGAATGAACTGAAGGAACTGCAGGGGGCCACGGAGAGCACAGAAGCCCCTAACAGGTGCTGAGTGCTCTTCATCCCGGCGCCACCAAATTACCGGCTACGGTTCTTTCACGTGAGACCACGGGCCATACAACGCCAATTATCACAAAGAAAAGAATTTAAAATGCGCAGCTATCTGTGCCACCTGTCCGGCACCGACACACCTAAAAGATGATAAGGATATGTGATGAAGGACAATGATGGAAAGGAAATCGTGGTATGAAAGAAAGCACCCCAGCATTCGCCTAAATGATAGGGTAAACCACGAAAAACTCAAGTCAGAGTGCGGTCGACGGAGATCAAAACCTTGGTCTCCGAATGAGAGTCGCATACATCACAGCGGCGCTACTTCGCTAGGAGTTTACTTACAGTAGTTGTATATTTAAACAATTAGCTAGTATGATAAAAGTTTTGAATGTTTCCAGTGAGACTCCCACATATCTGAGACACATATCTGCAGGAAAGTCAGAAGAAAACTGTGGTCTAAATATAAGTAATTAAACAACAATGGCTTTATAGATTAATTGTTTATACTTTACAAATTCTGTACAACTGCTTATGTTAAGCATGGGATTATATATTAATACTGGTAGATTTAAAAATAGAAGTCTGACATGTCTAATTCAAAATTGTGGTATTGTTGAAAATAATAAATCGTTGTAGGAATACTTATAATAGCACGACGTTCATCCAAAAGGAGAGCCTGAATTTAAGAATATAATATTGAAAGAGATATGACCAGACCTTGGAGAATGCAGACCAATGCACACAGATGCACGAAAATTGCGCCTGTCCCTCTGCATGGCACTATGAAAAACAGTCGCCTATGCCACAAGCGAATAAAGTGAACAGATATCCCAATCTTTTGTTTCATTCTCAGTCTGTGCATAAATTTCTCAGAGCTGGATTCCAAATATACCAGGTGGCCCAATTGCTCCGTCTTTGAGGTAAGCAGATATCTCTTCGTGCATTAGAACAGTTGCAGAACATGACAGGATAAATCCAGTTCAAAGGACGGCAGTGGCGTTACTGAATTTTGTTCGTGCTAATAGACAATGATACAGAAATTGTGGATCAGTTACATAAATTAAGAATTATAATAAAATTAAATATGAATATTTTGAGCATTTGCGCTGAATGTTAAAAGTTATCGGTTTGGCACTTGATTATGAGTACAGCTTGGCTCGGGGTAAGAGTCATTAAGTAAGGTAATTACTGAGGGCTAGCCTCATTCAGTTCGGAGAAGTGGTTAGGTAGGTTCCATTAGAGACGACAAAGTCACTATACAAAGTTGCCAGATTAGGTATGACAGGCTAGCTTGGAATTCGTGGAATATGTAATAGTATTTCTTAGAAATGTATAGAAATACTTCAGGATGGAAAGAAGCGAATTTCAGTAATGTAAAAATGAAGTGGCAACATCATAAAAGTAGGGGTCTTAGATTCATTAGCAGAAGGGGAGGTTATTAAGAGAATTTTGGTAGCTGAGCAGGACATTCTAGGCAGAATCTTGGACACTTCTGGACTGGTCACCGACGGGACAAGGCGTAGCTGAATGAGGCGTCATTTCTTGCCTCAATGATACAATCACGTGTTATCGCGCAGTATAAGATTCAGATACGGTAGCTCCGGATATGCATATATAAATTAGTTTACATTGGTCGGCAAATTCTCGGTTTAAGTGAATACCTAAAAAGTTATTAAACATTACAAACTTAGATTCGGGTGTCATCCTTACTTTTATTACACACCCACGCATGCCCTGAGATAGGACTCCAGAGTGCCCGCCTGGGTAGCATAGATGGTAGCGTGTCTGCCTCACGTTCAAGAGGTCCTGAGTTCGAATCTCGGTTAGGGTGAGTTACCTGGATAAGGTTTCTTCCGCGGTTTTCCCTTACCCTGATAGATGAATGTCGGGTAACTCTAAGCTCCATGGACTCCGGATTCATTTGAGCATCACTTCACCCATTTCATTCATCGTCCGGTATGACTTAACGTTGGAGGACGTAAATTAAAAAAAAGCTCGAGACTGAAGCAAGAAACAGCTTCAAATTGGCGAAGAATCGTGAGGCAAGTTATACTGCTTCAAAACTGGAACAACATCGTCGGGGCATATAAATAGCTTCAACAAGAACAGCGTAAACAACGAAAAGGTCCTAAAATGTTTTCCGTTTATGTCAGTCTTTATTTTCGAGACAATTAACTCACTTTTTGATTGGTATATTATTATGTAATTTTTATTTGATTTGTCCCGAATTATCCATAGCTATTTTTACATTCTCCACCGAGTACTTTCAGTACAGAGCCGACTATCCCTTAAGGCTGCAGAATTCCCATATTGATCTTACACCTACAAGAAAATTAGCAATAAGATAACGCTTATCTCGACTGACATGAAGTTGACAGAGGAGTAAGAATTTGTAAGAATAGCTTTACAAGAGTAGAGAAAGCCATGTGAGTGTAGCACATCAGATCCCTTACGAGCTGTTTACGATGGTATTATCTAACGTTACAACTATACTTGGGCATTTCAATGAGCCATAAATAAAACTATGCAAACATTGACGGCACACTGGGTTTGAGTAGCATTTGTTCGCTTTCTATTATTGCATTATTATTCATATTACTATATTGTTGTTTTCATTATTTTTGTTATTATAATTAATATTATTTAATTCGTTATCATAGTTATTATTAAATCCTTATACTCTGTATAGAGTAGAGCTAAACATTAAAGCAACGTGCCTTTTTCTCAAGATAAACAGAATATGAAGCAATCTTGTGTGTCTGTAGCTCTTTGTCTTTGTATGGAAACAGCATTATCGAAGGTTGTGCCTTGTATTTATTTTATAACTGATGAGCTGTCGTTTTGCACACTATTTCTGGTGTCCCTTAGAGGTATTCGACATTTTAGCATTATAGTGCGGAGACCAATACGTTTACATAACACTGCCGGACTGTGACTCTCTCACGCGTAGCCTATTATAGGCTTAATTCAAACGAAGCAAAAGAATTGCTTATTTATTGCTTACATAATCCTAATGATCTAATTGCATCACACGACGAGTATGCAGATACTGTTATGATCTATTTCCACTGAAATATCAGAACTGATTATTTTGAGTGGAATGCAATACTTTCCCTACTTACTGTAAGTAAGTACTGGAGAATGTAAAAATAGCTATGGGTAAATACAGACAAGTGAAATAACAATTACTCAATACATTGCCAATAAAAAGAGTGGGTTTATTCTCTCTTGAAAAAAAAAGACTCTTTAACACAAACGGAAAGCATTAGAAGGCTTTTTCGGTGGTTTACGCTGTTCTTGTCTATTGTCACGAATTACACATGCCAGAACAAGCCTGGGAACTGCCTCGCGACACTCGCTGCAGAACAAACTACGGTCAAGCCACTGCTGTCCCTTTAACTGGATTTACCCCGCCGTGTTCTGCAACTGTTCTTAACGCTTACCTCAAAGACGGTGCAGTTGATCCACCTGGTAAAGATAGAAACTGGCTGCTCTCAAGAAAACTCGAATAGCTATATGATCTTGAATTTAAATTAGATGTTTAAAAGCAACGATCGCAATATTTTTAATACAGGACATTTTTACATGTATTCAGCAACAAAATAACTTACCCAACTCCCTGGAACGCGGGGGCGTGGGTCCAAGCGGTTCGTCGCAGCAGGGGAATCCACCGATGCTGTAGAAGCACCATTTCTTGTTCAGGTACAAGAAGAACACTAATAGCAATACCACGAAGGCTGCTACGGCGCCCAGGAACGCCGTCGCTTCCACCGGAACTGCAATAAAGGGCAGACGTATATACTGTTGTCCAAAAAATTCTCTGTCCAGTACCATTTGAATAATTCTTTAAACTGCTCAAATAAAAACTTATTTTTCATCTACTTTATGTTAACTGCGATAACGATTATGCAGAAATATTTCTGTATACATTTTGATAGAAATACATAGAAGAATGAAAATGAATTATTTAAAAAGCAGGCCGATATTTAGTTAGCAGTAATGTTCCATACTTTCTACGAGATCGTGAGAAACAAAATGACACTGGCTTAATGTTTCTAAGAGTATTCATAAAATATCTCAAAATATACAAACGAAAACTTTAGAAATAGTTAATGCCAGGGGAAGAACCAATTATTATATCAATAGTTCATTTTAACGAACTCTCTATACATGGAGGATTGAAAACAACCTGAATAATCAGGTAAGCGAATGAACATTTTGTGGAAATGCTATATGGAGAATGGGAAGAGCAATGTGAAACACCATTAATTTGCAAACTTATCCTTCTTTTAAAACGCAAGGTAATTCGAACTGGTAAATTTTTACTTTGTCTACTATGTATAGAGTCCGGGTTTCATTCAACCCAAGAATTCCATACAAGATTTCATAGGAAACATACGTTTTGTAATCTGACAAAAATGGATAAACGTCCGCGAGCGCGCGAGTGTGTGTGTGTGTGTGTGTGTGTGTGTGTGTGTGTGTGTGTGTGTGTGTGTGTGTGTGTGTGTGTGTGTGTGTGTGTGTGTGTGTGTTTGGGGTGAGTGGCTGGTTGCCTCTGAAAAGCGTAACTCAAAAACGAGAAGTCAGTTAAATACCAAGCATAGTATTTCAGGGCAACCTCTTGGAAGCAAACCACACGATGATTTTCAAGAAAATCCTCATCCCAGACTACCCCTCAAATTGAATATCTTTTCCGAAAAATTTGCATTTCTTACAAATTTCTTCAACGGTTTTGATTAAAATACCATATATTTAAGGTATATTAATGACAAATGAAATCTTGAATTTCCTGGAAATATCCTCAAATGTTTTTTTTTTTCAATCAGGGTGATGTTTGCATAACCGTAACAGTAAGAGACAGACAAAATCTTACTGCACAAAAATGTAGAGCTCCTTAAAACAAACCATTTGTATCAAATACATCCTTTTACTATGATTATGATTATGATGGTGATTATTATTATCTATTATTATTATCATCATCATCATTATCGAGGAGATCTTCGGAGATATTCCTAGTTATTTGTTAGAGTTTTCCATTAGTTATACTTTTCTCAAATGGGAAGTGGTTAATTTTCTTCTCGCGTGCAAATTAAATGGAACTTCAAAGCCATCACACAGTGACCAACTATTAAAAGATTTTACTACGGCTTAAAGTGTAATGCATTCCAATATTCCCTTGCATCTTCAAGAAATTAACAATAGGATAATACTTATCTCGATTAACATGAAGTAGTTTGACGATTACGCATTTGTATAGAAGAGTAGAGTGACTGTGAGTGCAACATATCAGATTAGCGTAAGTATATTCAGTAAAACCTGGCTAAAACGGACCCCTAGAAACCTGGAAAATAAATTTCGGTACGGAGCTATTTGCAAGTAAAATTATACTTAAACCCGGAGAACTGCTTAACGTGGAAAAGGAATTTTTCAGGAACAGTTTGCGTAAATAACCTGATAAAAACATATTACTTTATTTGTAATGAGTTACAATGTACGTATTTTAAAAAGTGCGATAGTTTTGAGAACGACTGTGCTTGCACCGAAGTTCCAGGAACAATAAATTCATAAATTGTAATCCTTCGCGGAAAAGGGAAAACAAACCAACTCTCTTCCAACACACATGGTAAGGATACAATTCTTTTGTACAACTGTGTGTTCATCCTCAGTTTCGTTGTTACGAGTGGTCAAGTATAAGTGGAAGAAAACTTCGAACTTTGGTTATTTTTAAAACACAGTTTGTATGTTCATAAATTCTGTAAAATGAGTTCTAAACATAAGACATTATCGCTGGAAGAAAAAATTAAGTTTAACGAAGAACACGAAAAGGTCTAACGTCCAGCTAAAAAATTAACTGTTTTGTTTGAAGGGAGAAAAACTCATATTTGTGGGATTTTAAGAAACAAAATAAAAAATAAAGACGAGTGGTTAAAGGAAACAGCAGGACATACAAAACGCATCATAAAATCTACGGAGTATGACGAGTTAAATCGCGCTGTGTTCGAGTGGTTTGTTAGGATGCGCGCTATAGGAATTCCCATTTTTGGATCACAGCTTCGGACTCAAGTTTTAGAGACAGCAGGAAAATTAGGCAAAGACAATTTCAGAGCTTCCAATGTATGCTTCGAGAGTTTCCAACATCGCCATAAAATTGTTTTGAATGCTGTGTGTGGTGAAGCAAATGATGTTGATATGCAGACAGTTGCATATTGGAAAGGGAAAATTGAAAACAGACAGAGAAACCAGTCAATAAACTACAATTATTGTACTACATTGAACATATAATACGTAATACATATCAGCCTATAATTATTTACTCTCCATTTTATTTTATTCCTTCACTGTAAACCTGTGTGACGATTTCGTAATTTCTTTGTATTCAAAGACAACCCTATGTAAGACGGAACCTGTTTAAAGAGAAAACAAATGCTGCAACGATCGTGTTCCGTTATAGAGAGGTTTTGCTGTACATGCGTATGATACTTTGTTATTAAAGGAACCACGAATTGTTTTGTTTCAAATAGTGTAAATGCAACTGAGTTATTATATCCTTTCATTAGCATTGGATTTACCCGACACTTACACGTATCAGCGTGTACTATATAATATGAAGCAAAAGGGAAGAAAACGATGAATTAGGTTAATTTCTATTCTCTTTCGTAAATGTTATAGGTGTACTTCATTCTGGAAAATCATTGGCTAATAAACACAACGCTTAAGTGGTTTTGATGCTCCTTTTAGCTAAAAGAAATTGGTTTAATGTATTTAAAATTCTATATAAACGTTCAGTGCTATATTTCTCCTTTATGATACAAAGACATCACCAGGTTGACTATGATTTTGCAAATGATTGAAAAAATGTACAGGAAGAAGGACACACGTGACCTAGCTATTCTTTGTTTAGAACTTGATTTTAAGCGATGCAAAGGCGAGACATTGCGAAGTGGCAGTCCGCCATATTGATCGTAGTCACTGTACCACGTTCATTTGCAGGTCACACACATACACGCACTTCCTGTACGCCATGCAATTTTTTGCCTAGCCTTAAGGCAAGCGCAACCGGCGCAAAAAAAAGCAATAAGCTCAGAAGTTTATTGTATCCAGTACTTGCATTTATCCCAAAGGGATCTACCATCACGAAAATCGACAAAATAGTAGGTAGCGAACCGTTATCTACTCGGTTTTTTTTGTGATTTATGTCCTCCAACGGTAAGTCATATCGGACGATGAATGTAATGGGATAAATGATGTTCAAATGAGCCCAGGGTCCATAGAGCTTAGAGTTAGCCGACATTCGTCTTTTGGGTTAAGGCAAAACCCCGGAAAAACCTTATCCAGATAACTCGCCCTGACCGAGATTCGAACTCTGGACCTCTTGAACGTGAGGAAGACACGCTACCACTACGCTACCAAGGCGGGCTACTACTCGATTCTGAATGCAACAAAATTACATCTTAATTTCAAACAGTATTTTCAATTCGAATAGAATTTTCAGTTCGAATTCATTTGGAAAGCAAGCACTCAAAATTAATGTTTAAGGAGGAAAGGATTAACACAAAAATCAGGATTCGTATATATATATATATATATATATATATTTAAAAATTTCAATCTAATACCTGAACACAACCATTGCATCCTACAAACAAGCTAATTGCATGCTCTAAAGTACGACTTTAAAGAGGTACTGTAATAATAAGAATTACAATGATTCTCATTAACATGTGAAAGTGGGATACTTGTAGTTACTTTTTGCTATATGGATGGCTGTGTCCCGTTTCTTCCAGAAAATGTTTTCAGCATTAGTACAACTTATTTCGCGAAGGTTTAAAATTTAAAACATTTAATAAGCGAAATTCAAAGTTTTAAGATAAGAAGCTGTATGAAATAAGTACTCCTTAAGGTAAGTATCAAGGCAATTATTTATGTTAAGTAAATGAACTGTAACTTGAAAATTAGGCACAACATGACTATCAAAGACGGAGATTAAAAATCAGTCTTATATCATCCTTCTTCCCTATCACGGACTGATAAGCATTTTCCTTCGGGATCACGCATTCAGAGTGAGAGTTAAAGAAAGGCTCTCAACAAGAAATAAAAGGTGAATAAAAGCTTAACATTGGAGAAATGTTTGAGTTTTGGTGAATTTAAACAAGTAATAAGAAATATCTAAGATAGTTGCATTCCACAAAAGATTCGTTTTGTGTAAATTGTGTTTTTCAAGAGCCTTTACTTTTATGTGCAGTAAGGTTTTGTCTACCTCTTACCAATTATGCAAACATTACCCAGAATGATGGCATTCCTACACAACCTCAGATGCATATATGTTTTATTTGTCATGAAAGTATGTGCAACATAGAGAATTTAAATCGAAATAATATAGGTATTTTTGAGGACATAAAAATATGCCAACATGTAAAGGATAATCTTGGGTGTCAGATGTTCCTTGAAAATCTTTGTGTCGCTTCCTTGGGAGGAGCCTAACATTTTATGTTTGACTGACTTTTCGTTTTTGACTTATGGTGTTCATGGAAACATGACCTTTTTTCTAAAAACGCTTTTGATTTTTGAGAGAACGTTAGCTTTCACGGCCGGAGTCCATATTACAATTAATTATTTCCGGGCTATTTTGCCGTGGTCTGACGCAGCGAAACTCTCTCCAAGGAAACTTTGACCGCGCCACTGAAGATGTCTACCGCAGTTGTGGACGAAACGTTTGAGCGTTCTTACGCCAAAAGACCACGGCAAAACAGCCCGGAAATAATTAATTGCTTTTAATTTTTATTCATAGGTTCCTAAAACCTGTGTTTGCTGTTAAGTCTCGATAATGAGGTGTCGGATGGAAAGCTGAATTTGTTGTACTTTGTATAAGGTAGTAGAGAAGGCAATAAAGAATCACATTGGGCATTGAAAAAACGTGTAAGTGCAGGCTCAAATACAAAACAAGAGAAAAAGTTTCGAAATGTATATTTTACTCATGTCAAAAATATTAAAATGGTTTAAATCGTATAGCACGGGTGTCATTAGTGAGAAGAGGAAATAGCGTTTGAAAATTTGATACTTTTTATAAATGAATGTAATTCGATGTTTTTATAACTGAATACACTGCCAAAATATTATGTACGTGATTGATAACATTATAAATGCACATCTGTGCACCCGTGGTACTGACAGGTTATACACAGCCCAAAGGTTTTCGCTGCGTGTCCATCCAATACGGCTTTAACTGCAGAAAGGAACTTTTCAAAAAATTTGGAAGGTAGCGTTGTATGAATTATGAAGGAAGAAGTTTATGAGGTAGTTGTTTCACTCCTGTGAGAGGATGACAGGATGCAAAACCTGTTGCACCTGGTGGGCGTAGTTATTTTTAAGCCTACATTTGCATTGGCTGGGGGAGCAATTTTGAAGCCAATAAGCCCTTGGTTAGATTGTGTAAGGAGCCCAGCTATTATTGCTAGTGGATTAGCTCCGGTGTTATCTCGCAAACCCGCCCGCCATACGGGGTCCCGATAAAACCGAAATCGGCGTCTAGTGGGATCATAATCTGCAAGAAATCTAACAGAGCACTTCTGTGTTGTAGTAATGTAGCGTAAAATGTTGCAGCTCGACGCCTAATTTTATTCTTTACATATGGAAGAGATGAAGCTTCGTGAACCAGCCTCACGGGAAGGAGCGGCCAACAGAATAGAGGACCAAGTTCTCTGTTCTGAGCACGTTGAAGCGATAACAACCAATTTTATTGTCTGCGACAGGCCCCAGATCTCGCAGGGTTAGAATACTGTGTTTAGAATACGTCCTCTCGCAAACACAACTGTTTATTTATTCGATATTGTCTCATAAGAGAACTATCACTATGGTCACACCCGTTGTATAATACCATCTATGCTCTATGTGGGGCCTTTGAGCTAAAAATCTGGTGCGGAGTATAGCTGGAAGTATCCAAAAATGAGCACAGAATACATAGGAACATATGTGCAAAATAAAACGGCTTTGTACGGGAGGGATTGTTTATCCCTGACGGCCTGTGATCTACACATGGCATACGTAAGGTGCGCCGTACCTCACACGTATCACAAAGCTGACGAGGGATGTCCAGCAGCTACTTGCAAGTGGTCATATGTGGCACTTTCCAGGCTTCAGTTTTGGGCGTTGCGGTTCTACTCCGCTACAGACTTCGGGTGCACATGGTTTATGTACAACAGGCATTAGGCCGTCAAATTTTCAGGTGCGTAGCGGTGTGAGTACACTGTTAGTTCCCTTGTCAATATACACTCCAGTTATGGTTTATTCCAACTCTATAAACCCAAACAAATCTAAGCTGTATCTAATCAACATACTTACAATTTGTTATAAAATTTAGGAGACAATTAACATTTTCTTAGGCACGGTAGGATATTACATGTGGAGCCATCTTTGTACAACAAGGAAAGGTTGGTAAAAGTATTCTTGAATTCTTTGTCGTGGTGTGGTGTTTTATTGAATTCTTTGTCAGCCAAAGACTCTCTCGTGAATGACAATCAAGATAACTAACATATGTCTCTTAGCATATATTAATATGTATTTATCTGAATCACTTATTATACTATATTGACATTACATTCTCAAACCATTCTTCTGTGAAGGTTAACCTTATGTGGTCCAAGTTTGTGATATACAAGAGGCATGCAAGAGGGGACCAGCATGATTGCTCCAAAATGGGTGGCGGTATATCCGTAATGCCTGTGCACCAATAATTCATAGCTAATATGTACATGAACCTAGAACAAGTTCCAGCTATACTCTCTAGATGCTACCATCAGCACATACAGAGGAACGCAAAAGATTTACAAACATTGTACGTGCATAAAATACTGCAACAATGTATAAAATGTAGATACTAAGTAGTTTGGCAACAAAAACCAGAACATGACACACTACTGGTCTAAAAACGCTATAAAATGGATAGAGAGACATAAAAAGCAAAAATACCAAAAACAACATGGGTAAAAGATACATCAAAAGGAAAATATTAGATAGGTTAAATTGAATTATATATGGAGCAAGTCGTACCCGAGAGATTACCAACAGAACTCACAGAAGTACGGGTAAGAATCATAAAAGTTATTAAACTTGTATTACGAAGTGTAACATGGGAATACATAATGCGAAATATCACAAACTACTTGAAAATAGACAGTTATTGTGAGCACCCTCAGAAATTTTTTTTAAAACGTTAGAAATGTATTAGAAAAGGTAAACGTCTGAGAAAATTATATTAGTTTAGTCGAAGAGGAAAGAACAAACTAAGGGAGGGGATAGGTAGATCAGTAAAAGACAGAATAAGATCGAAAGATTTGGCATGTTGTGGTTGTTTTGTAGGTTAATGGGGTTCATGTTTGCAGTAATTGTGGTAATGTTTAGGTAGTGGCTTGCAGCAAAGAAAGAAGCAGCTATAGCCTCCATATATTTCACAGAGATTTGCTAAAGAAGAAAAGAATGGAAGTAGTGATAGTGTCACAATGAGTACCTTCTAGTGTTAGCCTCAAGAACATAGGTACAAAAGAAAAGAGGAAAAAACATCATAGCAGAAGGAAGGATATGAAAATATTTCTAAAGATCCACAATGTTACATTGGACTGGATTGGTAAAACTACTTTAAGAGCGTATAAAGCACCAAAACGCATGAAAACACTGTGAAAACAAGAGAAAGGTCTAGAAAGTAAGAAAAGGTATGATGGAAACATTTTCAACTGCTCTAAAAAGAGATAGTTTCCTATTACGACATAGAAAAGTGGAATACAAAAGTTCCGGAATACATCTAGAAAATCATATGTATTACAATTCTAAAGTATTGTTAAGGCATCAGCAATATATATGTCTCAGTATCTAAGGGTATCGAAAAGTATCTCGATAAACCTTAAAAATGCTTAAACTGCCTCTGAGAGCAAATTGAACTCCCAAAAGTTGTTAAAACATCCGGTAAAGCGCTTTAAGATAGCATACAAATATTGAAATTTTCCGAAAATTGATAAAAGTATTGATGCTAGATTTGAAATCGCTCAGAGTGTCTAAAATCGTTGGAGAAACATCTACAAATTTTTATAGATAAATGTTGAAATATGGAACTCTATGGGTAAAAAAATCCGCTAATACAGACAAAATCCGCCAAATACAACCACATAGATCCGCTAGAAGTGTCCCTTTGAGGGGTGTGCCAGCTTCTCTTAGATATGATCTCACTCAGCGAGAAAGCGAGCTACTGCGCATGCTCTGTTGGGCTTTCCTTTATGTCCGGTGTGAGGGTGCTAGGATTCACGTAAGCGCTCTTGAGTCGAGCATTGGTTTTAGGCTGCAGCGCTATTCTGTAGGTGAGCTGTTAAAAGAGACTCTTTTCATGTAGACCTGTGGAGCAGAAATTAAGAACTATAGAACCTGGTAGAGCTACTCTAAGTTTAAATCTGTCATAAGAGCATAAGTAGTGGTAAAACAAGCGAATTTATAATGGAACTTAATACGAAAGTGAACGGAAAAAGTAGATCTGCTTGTGTGATGCTTGAATTGCATTGTTTTCCGTTTCATTGTTAGTTATTTGGAAACAATAATGTGTGGGGCAAAGGGGTAGTGATAGACGTTAAGCATATTGACATATTAATATAGTAACATATTGTCAATAAATAGCATATACACTGCCCACTTGATCTTAATGCGGTAGATAATGTTAATAGCGCAACAATATTGTCGTGACGAAATAGTGAATAACAATTAGCAGATAGAACAGAGAATTGTTTACTCTCTAGAATTACTGGTTCTATCGCATTTTATGCTGCTTTCGAGCTGCTTTGAGAGACAGATGCATTAGAAATACACTTATCTTTTTATTTTTGATAGACTTAACTTCTGATACAAATAGGACAGTGTAAAAAGGTGTAGTAGTAAAATCATTCAAAATGAGCGGCCGAATTGTATGATGGAAACTAATGAATTTATGGTGGAAAAATAAATACTGTAGCTTATTGGTATATTTTTGGACGTCTCAGCACTGGCCCGTAATCAGACCAACAATGCATGTGCTAGCACATTGAGCGTATACATTTCATCACCTACTTTCCAGAATAGATTCCAAGCCTTAGCTGATAACGTAAATGACTTTGATACCACTTCTGAGGAGGCTAAGGAAAAAATACCTGGATTAGTAACATCCAAAATTGCCAAAGTTGTACAAAATATTCGCAGAAAAGTGATCCAAATTTGCTATTTATCTACAAGACTCAAATATACAAGTTTATTCCACCACACCTGATGACTTCGGGCCCTTACTACAAATTTAGCTTCCGGACATCAGGAGCACTAAGACGTACAAAGACTCCGGAGATAAAATATTTTCGGAAATCATTCGAAATCTTCCTCACTCTCTGATTGACATGTACATATTTGATGAGCTACAGTATTAAACTACAAAGTAGCACGTCACAATTGAGGGAACAAAGAGCTCATTCCTTCGTGTGCAGTGGAACTAACCAACTAAGTTTATGCCCCAATTTACAAACGAGCCATTTGGGCATTTGTCGAGTGGCAGCTTTTGAGGAGTGATAGAATTTTGGGTGCGGCCGTATAGCGACCACCAAGGGTTCAGCACGGTGACGCTGAACAAGGATGATGTAGTGTTCGCAAGAAGTGAGATGGTTGTGAAAGTCAGCCTGAAGGGACAGCGGTCGAGCAACATGGTACTGCAGCGGAAGATTCCGTTGGAGGGCATTATTGCTATGTCGGGAGGTAGGGGCTGTAAAGCTGCCGAGCCCTTCAAACACCGATCAGAGTATATAGGTTGGAACTGAACAGGGGAAGTATAAGTCAGCTGTGAGTGTAACACCGTGTGATCGACCCTTGGGACCAGCACGACCACAAGATCTCGGGCCCCGGCTGGAAGGCTTACTGAAGGGGACGAAAGGCCATCTAATCCGGCCCAACTGGAAAGCATCTAGATATTACTTGCTTGCTACCAATGAGTTTTCCGGAAACCACCCAGACGCGTCACTAGCATAGCATGCCGAAGTACGGAACATTTTGCAGGACATACCACCAGGGAAATTATCGAAGAGTCCGACAGTCCTTGGTTTCCCCCTGTGGTTCTAGTGAATGAGAATGGCCAGCTGCGCTTCTGAGGGGACGACAGGAAGTCGAACGCCGTCACTCTGAAAGACTGCTTTCCCTTACCCCGAATTGAGGACGCCATGAACACACTTGCTGGAGCTCAGTGATACTCGACCCTACATTTGAAATCTGGATACTAGCAGGTGGCCTCAGATTTTGCTTTTAGTTCTAACGACTATACAAATACTTAAAATTGTTGACGAATATCTACAAACCACCATGACATTTTGGTGAACCAATATAAATTATCACAAAAGCAGATTCAACAAATATTAAATGGACAAAACAACTGAAACGCATCCTCAAGTATACTTAAAACGTTATAAATGCTTCTTTCATTGGCAAAATATACCAGTAATAGGGTATTAAAAACACTGCCCCTGTACCACAACTGTTACCAGGCGACCAAGGAATGTGACTGCTGTGACCAAAAATTGTAGCAACTGCAACCAAGAAGTATAATCAGGTGATTAAGAAATGCATAGTGATCAAGAGAGGAGGAAACTTGAGTAAATATGAAAAATGAAAATATAGAGCAATGATAGTAAGAGAATGTAATTAGTTAGTGGTCAAAAGAGATGATGCAGGCAAATGAAAGAAAAAACAAATTAGCTTTGGCGGAGAGAAAAAGGAGCCTTATAATGTATCAGAAACTGCAAATATAGAGTGCTCAATAGAATTATAAAATGGTTAGAAAGAGCGCATGCTATGGTAGTTAAGTGAAAGTGTTGTATGGCGTAGAAATATGGTGACTGGAAGGAGAGATACATATGATGTTATGTAGAGAAATGCTTGAGTTACCAAATGCAGGTGTTAGGCAGGTAGTACAAATATAACAGGGAAGATGGCACGCAAGAGAAAGATCATGTAAAGGGCCTTGAAATTTTGGCATGGAATTTTGAACCTAGAAGAAGAGAACCTAAGGAAACAGCGTCTAAAATACTAAGAGAAAAGTCTAAAGAAAACTGTGTGGTTATACAGTCTTATAAGTAATTTGCAAAGTAATAATTAGGAGAGATGTGGAAAAGAAGAGAGAATAATGTGAATGGGTTTTGGAAAGTTGCAAGGAAAAGATTTCAGGACATAGATATGAACAACATATTTAGTAAGGTTGTTCGAAAGAGATCTCTAGTTTTCTATACAACGATGAAGAGTTCGCGGGGAAGAGAAAAATAAAGACATGACAAATAAAGAGAAGAGAGAGGGTATTGCATGGATGAGAGTAGGAGTATAGAGATTAAAAGATTTAAGGAAATGGATTGTACAAAATCAATGCCCTACATGTGATGGAACACATAACTTTTAAATATAAAGGAACAGAAATGTGGAGAGAAGAGTATGTCAGTAAGAAATGCTTGAAAAATTATAGAAATATAGTTGTAATATAATGTGCCAGAAAGACTAATAAAATAGGGTAATTCATAAAAAAGTGAAAATGGGACGGACGTGGTCAATAAATAGAGACATACTAGAAAACAGAAATAGGGAAATAAACTAGGTTAAAGACATTGTAACCATATGAGTATGGCTGATAAAGAGCCAGGGCTAAACACCGGTCATGTTCACCTGTATGCGGCTTAGCAAATAAATAAGTACAATTAAGAAATGTAACCAAAATATCAACAAATGTAACCACGTGATCGAGAAATATAACAACTCAACCAAGAAAGCTGGTTACTATAGTGCCCAGTATTTCTAATAAATTGGGCTAGGAAGTTGAGGATATGTCCTTCTTTTTCTTGAGGCTCAATGTGAGTGAATTATATGTTAAATGGGTCACTATAGGCCAGAAAATATAGGATTTTATTTGTCCTTTTTTGCCCTTTTAGCTATTTTTAAAGGCCCTTTTTTAGAATTTTTAACTGTCGTTTATGCCTGTTTAGCTATTTATTTATTTAATGGTCCTTTTTGGAGCAATTGTTTTTTTTTTTTTTGCAACTTTAATTTCTTTTGATTATCTTTTTCCCTGTTCAGTAGAGCCTATCTTAAATTCCAACTTCCTAAGACTGGCTACAGCAGGTAACAGGTGAGAGGGCCCTTTCTATTGTATTCAAGTCATTTAGCACCAGCAGAGAACCTAATAAACCCTATCTAAATATCCCGTTATTTTTACCAGCATTGTGACAATTCTCTTTTTCAGTGGGTAGGAGTGGGTAGATTAGTTTCTCAGTTTGAGAAAAAAATCTAGGCCACAAACATGACAAAAACTAAATCTAGTAAAACGTATTTACGTCCTTTTTTCATTCTTTAGGGGCTTTATAATATTTTTAGGCCTTTTTATAGGCCCATTTTAGACAATTTATAGGTCCTCAACTTCCCAGCCTTATATCACATAGCGATCAACTCTTAGAAGACTGGATTATCGCTTAAAGCCTACTGTATTCCCATGTTCCCCTTGCACGTATAAGAAAATTTATATAAAAAGTCATTTTTATTTGCGTTTATATCGATTAACATGAAGTAGAGAGAAGAACAACCGTTTATAACAATAACTGGCACAAGAGTTAGTGGAGAAAGTCATATGAGTGCACACATACAATTTTTAACAAAGTTTGGGGTCACGAAGGTACCACAAATTCAATTAGAGAACATTGAAGTTCTAGTGGGGTGCAATTTGACACTATTCCATAAATAATAAAACATAACTTTATTATTATTATTATTAAGGGCGCCGGGGTAGCGCGGTGGTTTCGTTCGCGGCTCCCGTTCTAAGGGTCCCGAGTTCGATTCCCGGCTCTGGGGTTGGCGATTTTAAGCCGGCCCTATCCACGCCTTCACCTCTGTCTAGCACACGTGAAGTACCCCCTATGCCCAACGTGGTTCGGAGTCCACGGTAAAAACTGTAGGTCCTCTCACCTCACCGCCATCTTCACTATCACCCTATCATCGGAGGTAATGGACACCGCCCTCTGGGTGCCTCCACCTGATAAATGGGTCCGGTCATCACTTGGTGGGGTGAGGTTACCCCGAAGGCCAAGGTTGCCATGTGGGGAGTGTTAGTAACTTATTATTATTATTATTATTATTATTATTATTATTATTATTATTATTATTATTATTATTATTATTATTATTATTATTATTATTATTATTATTATTATTATTAGTATTATTATTAGTATTATTATTACTTTATAGTTAGTTACTAACACTCCCCACATGGCAACCTTGGCCTTCGGGGTAACCTCACCCCACCAAGTGATGACCGGACCCATTTCTCAGGTGGAGGCACCCAGAGGGCGGTGTCCATTACCTCCGATGATAGGGTGATAGTGAAGATGGCGGTGAGGTGAGAGGACCTAAAGTTTTTACCGTGGACTCCGAACCACGTTGGGCATAGGGGATACTTCACGTGTGCTAGACAGAGGTGAAGGCGTGGATAGGGCCGACTTAAAATCGCCAACCCCAGAGCCGGGAATCGAACTCGGGACCCTTAGAACGGGAGCCGCGAACGAAACCACCGCGCTACCCCGGCTACTTTATTATTATTATTATTATTATTATTATTATTATTATTATTATTATTATTATTATTATTATTATTATTATTATTATTATTATTATTATTATTATTATTATTATTATTATTATTATTATTATTATTATTATTATTATTATTATTATTATTATTATTATTATTATTATTATTATTATTATTATTATTATTATTATTATTATTATTATTATTATTATTATTATTATTATTATTATTATTATTATTATTATTATTATTATTATTATTATTATTATTATTATTATTATTATTATTATTATTATTATTATTATTATTATTATTATTATTATTATTATTATTATTATTATTATTATTATTATTATTATTATTATTATTATTATTATTATTATTATTATTATTATTATTATTATTATTATTATTATTATTATTATTATTATTATTATTATTATTATTATTATTATTATTATTATTATTATTATTATTATTATTATTATTATTATTATTATTATTATTATTATTATTATTATTATTATTATTATTATTATTATTATTATGATTATTATGATTATTATGATTATTATGATTATTATGATTATTATGATTATTATGATTATTATGATTATTATGATTATTATGATTATTATGATTATTATGATTATTATGATTATTATGATTATTATGATTATTATGATTATTATGATTATTATGATTATTATGATT
Source organism: Mantis religiosa (assembly GCA_030765055.1). Lineage (NCBI taxonomy): Eukaryota > Metazoa > Arthropoda > Insecta > Mantodea > Mantidae > Mantis > Mantis religiosa. The sequence goes on from CM060950.1 coordinate 366,419,627, forward strand.
ATTATGATTATTATGATTATTATGATTATTATGATTATTATGATTATTAAGATTATTATGATTATTATGATTATTATGATGATTATGATGATTATGATTATTATGATGATTATGATTATTATGATGATTATGATTATTATGATGATTATGATTATTATGATGATTATGATTATTATGATGATTATGATTATTATGATGATTATGATTATTATGATGATTATGATTATTATGATGATTATGATTATTATTATGATTATGATTATTATTATGATTATGATTATTATTATGATTATGATTATTATTATGATTATGATTATTATTATGATTATGATTATTATTGTTATTATGATTATTATTGTTATTGTGATTATTATTGTTATTGTTATTATTATTGTTATTATTGTTATTGTTATTATTATTGTTATTGTTATTATTATTGTTATTGTTATTATTATTGTTATTGTTATTATTATTGTTATTGTTATTATTATTGTTATTGTTATTATTATTGTTATTGTTATTATTATTGTTATTGTTATTATTATTGTTATTGTTATTATTATTGTTATTATTATTATTATTATTATTATTATTATTATTATTATTATTATTATTATTATTATTATTATTATTATTATTATTATTATTATTATTATTATTATTATTATTATTATTATTATTATTATTATTATTATTATTATTATTATTATTATTATTATTATTATTATTATTATTATTATTATTATTATTATTATTATTATTATTATTATTATTATTATTATTATTATTATTATTATTATTATTATTATTATTATTATTATTATTATTATTATTATTATTATTATTATTATTATTATTATTATTATTATTAAGCAGTAACATGGAAGAAAACCCTCTAAGGGAGGCGCAACTATGAATTGCAATTTGCTTTTGGAAAGGATTATAGAACAAAAGCTAAAGAATTAATTGGTAATGAGGGATAGCCATAATTGACAAGATGTAACTATCTTTCTTAGTAAAAATTACATGATAAAACTGTATTATTCTTATCATACACATTGTTAGATGGCAACAAGTAAATATATTGTGATGCAGCGGCTATGGTCCAAAGTTACTGGGAGGTTGGCGCCGGGCAGTCGGAACGGTAAACGGATACTGTAGGCCTCCGGGGGCTGTTCTCTCTGGAGGGGAAAGGAGAACAGCAACTTCTGGCAACTCATAATGTTGTAAATAGATCTATATACTATCTATACTGAATAATTCGCATAACATTTGTATCCCAGTATTTCTAGCATAAGAGCGTATGCTTTCTAAGAGGTCTAAGTCCTGTTGATATGTCGAACCTCTAGTCGTAATCTTCCTCAGACTGCGTCATCTAAGCGACATGTTAATGCAGTAACTAAGGCACAGCGTTATGCTGATATGCTATTTGCCTCGTTCATCACTTGGCGCCTGAAGATAAATGCAACTAAATCTCAGGTAGTCACATTCACCCGCCGCAGTCTACAAGATGTACCCAATCTCCGCCTGGCTGGAGAAGTGCAATGATGTACGGAGGATACATACCTCGGAGTAACCCGGGATTGGCGTCTGACGTGGAAACAACACATCAGCACTGTGGCAAACAAAGTGTCCAGAAGGATGGCCATGCTGTATTCTATGTATAATAGGAAATCGACAATGAGCCTGAACAACAAATTGCTCATATATAAGCAAATACTCCGCCCTGCACTAACCTATGCTTGCACAGTCTGGGGAGCTGCAGCAAAATCCCATCTCCACAAACTTCAAGTCCTTCGAAACTGCTACCTTTGGATAGCAAGAGCTTCCGATTGGTACATCCCTAATGATAATATCCATGCAGACCTTTCCTTCCCAAAAATCACAGACTACATTCTTACCCTATCCCATGGTTTTTATGACAAGGTCCCTTCCAGCTTCAATAGTCTAATCCGCGGTCTGGGGGAATATGACCTCGACCCCGGTGAAACTTACAAGTGACCCAGACTAGTGCTAGCCCCACCATAGGTCCCTACAAATCATATTGAGCTATCCATTACACTTCCAATCCCTAATAACTAATTAAAAACCATTACATTACCCATTCACCACCATCTACCCACCGTCATATCATTAAGACTCACCACCATACCAGTTAGGGACAAGGTTCCGAAATGGCAAAATGTCGAAGGCCCCTCCTCTGAGGAGGAGGTTCAACCTTCAACGACACCACTGTGCTGTCTATCTTCTTCAGACGGCTAGCATCAGAAAACGTACAAAAAATGAAATCTGGAAGTAGTTTAAATACTCTGAAAGGTGCTGAAAACATGAATTAAAGCATTCAACATCACTTGAAGAGACTTAAAATGGCTTCAATATACCACTGATGTATCTCGAGAGTGTCTAAACCTCTGATAAATGTGACAAATATCAGAGCAATGCCTTAAATTAAATCTATATGGGGGTGAGGACATAGGTAAGGTCAGGTTAGCTTAGATTAAGTTAGAATAAGTATTGTTAGCTTAGATCAGGTTAGGTTTGGTTAAATTAATTCAGTTTTGATTATATTTGGTTAGGTTAGGTAAGGTTAGATGACATGAGTTTTTTTTTTTCATTTACGTCCGCCCCAACATTAAGTTATATCGGACGGTGAATGATTTGGGTGAAATGATGCTCAAATGAGTCCAGGGTCCATTGAGCTTAGAGTTACCCGACATTCGTCTTGAAGGATAAGGGAAAACCCCGGAAAAACCTTATCTAGGTAACTCACCCTGACCGAGATTCGAACTCGGGACCTCTTGAACGTGAGGCAGACATGCTACCATCTACGCTACCGAGGCGGGCAAAATTTAAGTGCGATGGCCGGGAATCAATGACATGAGGTTAGAATAAATGATTAGAAGTGGAGGAACAGCGTGATATCAAGAATCAGTAAAAATGGAAAGGATTGGCTGTAAAAAAGAAATAAAGAAAACAGCTACATACAGAGAAATGGCTAAAGAGTAGTAAAATTCACATTAAGTGCCCCATTTAGCGGTGGCTCAGCGATCTGTTAACCTGAGCATATACTACAAGAGGGAACCCGAAGAAGATGAAGACAAACTAAAACGACTAATAGATCTTCTAAAACGAAATATCTCACATTTTGTAGCTACTAAGGGCACTCGTTGGATGCATCTTTTGAATAATTCTATCTCTATGAGCAAATTAACAATGATGCAATATATAAAGGCAATGCATATACTCGTTCAATAGTCCTGAAGTCGCAAGTATCCATGCACAATTAAGAATTCTAGAACAGTATATTGTGTTTATATGCGCTAAATGAATTCTGCTTTTGTTGGATTAGGACAAATTAATATCCTAACGAACTGCTATTTAATAAATTGGGGCTCCTATGATTATAGACAACAAATCGCTCTTTTACTCAGCAAAGCGAAAACTGGATTGGGTTATTAAGTGACAGTTTGAAAATTGAGGAAGTCACAAATGCACTAAAATAAACAGAAACCTTATTAGCTATTACATGTTTAAATAAAGAAGCAAGAATATTATTGGAAATGTATTATAACAGCTTTCATGAGGATTATAATTATTCAGCTGAGTCATTTTACAAAGAAAAAGCTAAATAAAATAAGTAAAATCTACAACATTTTTATTTGCGACTCACTGTTTTACGTAGTGCTCACTGAGTAGCAGTCAGTGTTGCCACCTTGAAAATGGATTTTCTTCCTCATTGTACCTCCTATGGTGTTTAACTGTTAATTTTATTTTCAACTTCTGTATTCCCTTTTGTTTCATATACGTTCCAAAAAGCTACATAAGCCATTAGTTTTAATTACGAAGTTAAAACCGTGCTGTAGCTTTGAGAACAAAGGAAAAACTAGTAAATGAAATTCCTTCTTCCCAAATGAACAGTGTGGGATATACCAGTGCAAAGCAATGTTCATTAACTCCTGTCGGGGTTCTCTACTAACTGTATTTAAGTACGCGCTTCGTAATAAAGACTGGGAGGCCACGAATGAAACTGCATCATTATGTCTAAGCTTGGGTGCCATTGACAGCTAGACCATAATCTCTTAATGTTGCGGCCACGAGAAGCCTATATACATAAGTGGGTATAATCTGTTTAAAACTAGAACGATAAACATTGGGAGGGGAGGCAGGTAGAGACCGAGATGGGTGGGAAACCGCCTCTATAAACACTCATGAATTCCCCTCCACCAACCAGCTACAAGAGCGTTAGGGATCTGTCTCCCCTCCCACATGTTGAGAATCGTTGTATGAGGGTCGAATGGTAAGTCTCGGACCTCACAAGAAAAAAAATAATTTAAATTTGTTTCCTTATTTCTCAACATAATTTCCAGAAAAGCTAATAATCGGTGTTCTAATTTAATTAAACCATCTCTGTAGTGCGATTTATTTCCGTCCTCAAAATCAATGACCTCCTCCTTGCTGTAAAATCTTCGTCTTCCAAGTAATTTTTTGAGGCTCGGGAACAGGTGATAGTCACTGGGTGCTGGATCTGGCGAATAGCGTGGATGTTCAAGCAATTCAAACCTTAATTCTCAAATTTTTACCATTGCAATGACTGAAAGATGGGCCGGAGCATTCTGAAGAAACATATTTTTCTTTGCCAAAGGAGGTCTCTGCTTTTCACCTCATCACTCAAACGTTGCAGTAAGCTTCCATAGTAGTCACCAGTGATACTTTTACACTTTTCCAAGCAATCAATAAAAACAATTCCCTGTGCATCCCAGAAAACACTCGCCATAACCTTGTTAGTTGACAAAATTGAACTTTGCCTTTTTTGGAATTGGTTCACCTGGCGTAATCCACTGTTTTGACTGTGATCTACTTTCTGGAGTGTAGTGTTGTATCCAAGTGCCATCCATGGTAATGAGCCGTTTTAAAAATTCGTTTTAAAAGTTTTTCTTTGCAACTTTTGATCACGTGTAAAAAACGCGGCACCCATCTTGCACAGACTTTGTGAAAGCCCAAAAAATTACTTAAAATATTACCTACACGTTCTTTTGATATATTTACAGTCTCTATTATCTCAAACAACTTTAATCTGCGCTCTTCCAGCACTAAACGATGAATGTTTTTAATGATCTCTGGAGTTGTGACCTACATAGGGCGTCCAGAGAGAGGTTGCTCGTACGTCTAATTTTAAACTCTGCAACACACCTTTTAATCATTGTCCATTGACTGCTTGATTTCTTTAGGTATTAGGCTTTTCAAATGGAAGTATTTAATCACTGCTCCTTTCTCCAAATCTTCCATTTTCTAAAACTAAGCAAGCTATTTTGTAGTCAAACAAAGATATGGAGAGAGCAGGCTTGGCTACGTAAATGGAACAATTTGGGGGGTGAAGTAGTAATTAGAAAAATGTTGTCAGTAAAAGGAGAAAGAACAGGAGAAATATAGGGAATTATTTAGGGAAAGTTAAAGAGAGATGGCTAAGAACAATTAAGAGAAAAATGTAGAGTGGGATAGGTGAAATGGCAGAAAGTGTGAAAAGGAGCAGAGGGCCTCCATTACACAAAAACCTAGGGTTAGGTGTATGGGGACCGAATTACTATTCAATGGTGGGCAACATGATAGGATTTTCAGGATTTAGGAATATATGGCATATTTCAGTATGGATTTTATAATTGTAATCTTGATTTTGCATTTCCATTTGTTGATGTAAAAGTAAATAAAATAAATAAGCAAGCTATTGACTTGTAACTATGTATACTAGCTAGTCTATAGTTAAACTATATGAAGCTATCTGTCAAATTGGCCCAGTGGAGCCATCTCTATGTGAGACCCGGGACTTATCAGCCGACTCTCGTAATTTGAGAGAGATTATACTGAGCTGTTTGAAAGGCGTTGATCAGGCCTAATGGAAGAGTCGAACAGTTTATTTAATGTGGATCAGCTATTACGATAATGAGTGACTGAGTGAGTGAGTGAGTGAGCGAGCGAGTGACTCTGTGAGTGAGTCATTTGGGCCCGAAAAAGAATGGAAACGAAATGGTCTACCTTACATATTCTGTTACTATAGCTCCTCAAGATCTAAAGATAACACCCACACTGTTGGGTGATCGTTGCGTGACAATAAACTGAAAGCCCCTTCAACTAGTTGTTTACAGATAGAGCTATCTCTGGAGAAGCGAAAGCGAATATAAGCTATTTCCTTTAATAGCTCAACCATACAGGAACGTACTTATTACACAGTCTTGATGACAACATTCATTTTATGACCTGTTTGGGCTGTTGAGATACCACAGTTCGCTATAAAAGGACGCCGAGTTAAAAATTCAAGAGGTGTAATGATGTGTGCTCAAACATGGCAATTCCAGAATTAGGTGACATTTATTGAAGTGTTGGTGTAGTAATATATGCTTGTTATAATAATATGCTTATTTCTCTCATCTGCTGAAAATTACACAGGTAACTTGAGATTAATTTACGAGAGTGATTAAAATCATTAGGCAGTACCTATATATTTGGAGAAATTTCACGTAAACTTAAATAAATTCTACCTAATACTAAAATAAATAGCAGTAATTTTGTTTGCTTCCAAATATTTTAACGATACATTGCCATTACACCAAATCAACTGATCTGAATGGGAAAATGCTGATCTCAAAAGAGAGAGCAAATTACTAAGTTAACAAAATAAACATAAACCTATACGGATAACATTTATTTTTAAACAGCAACTATTAAAATATGCTGTTATGAAATACGTTTTAGGAATCAGAGATAGGTGCTTAATAATAAGTTATAATTACGGGGAAATTGTTTCTTTCCTGCATGTCAAAAATTATCAGCTAATCAAGCCGGGATTAGCCGATATCCAACGCGCATCAACGGTCTATATCATGTATACGTTTTATAATGGACAATGTCGGCATTTTTATTTTCTCTGCTGTTTACTTAGGTAAGTAGAAAAAGTGCCGTATTTCGGGCGAAATTTCGATATCAAAGATTTACCACAAATATAAGCTTTATAAATCTCTTGAAGTCGTGGGGGACTGAGCACTTTGCAAAAGGTGTCTCCCTAATCTTTGATTGGATGCGTGTCTCACGCAAGCAAGATCACCGAGAGGTACAAGATGCGCCCCATCTGGAATCGTTAGGGACTCCGACCTTGCTTGCGTTTACCGTTTTCCGGATCTGGAAACCATTCGCAGCTTTTCCTCGTCTCTCCCTTCCAGGGGTCACGTTAGAAAAATGGAAAATAAAAAATGGAAATAATAAAAAAGGTGTAAAATAAGGACAGAAAATATATCTATACATATAGATACATATTTTTCTTTTCTCTATAATAAAAAAGACATTTTTGTAGACAAATGAGCAGAAAAATGTATGTGAATGCAACATATGAAAATGATTTTTTTTCTACCGACCTAAGTAGAGGAAGTAGGTATTGCACACCGGCCACTTTTACTATTTTTTCGTGATTTATCCGGAATTTTGCCCCCAATTTCCTATGCACAATTTTACTTTCATTCTTTTCACCTCGGGGTAATGGACTAAATGAATGCAGTTGGAGTGTTGTGGTAGGTCTACAGAATTTAGTTTCCCTGACATTTGGCGGGACTTTTGGTTCTTTCTCTGAGCCATCTCCTTTGCCACAAACTCCCAATTTCGAGTGGCTTAGGCAGAGCTAGCCAGTCAAGTTTGGTGCCATATTGGAATAGTTATGGATCTCTTCCTTCCCGTGCACATCGTGTTCCATATCTGATTGCCCTCCAGGTCTCGCCTTCCTTGCTTCCTCCCACGGATCACGTTGGAGGTAAAAACGGTCCACTTACGGTATTACTGGATGTCACTTCGTCCGTCTACTCCTCAGTCCTTATCCAGACAACTCACTGCAAATGAGCTTCAATCTCGAGCCTTTCGGATTAATAGGCATTATATTAATTATATCACAGAATAAAGAACCACTCAACTTTAAGGTATACCTGCGTATGGATTTTCGTCAGAGTTATAAATGTACAATCAAGAATGCATGGTACGTAGTAATGCGTGATACACAGAACGTGCCCCTTTTTTCCGTTAATATAAAATGATTTCCCTTGAGATAAGGGAAATGTAGTTTCTCGGAATGACCATCAAGCGATAAGTACCTCAGTCTGTTCCCTGATGGGTTTTGTTTTATTTCATTTCGTTTCTTATATCTTATCTTGGTTTCCCGTTCTTTTGCTTCCCTCTCGTGGGAATCAGAAACTCTCGTTTTTCCTAAGCGTTAATGCCTCCCCAGGTACTCCGTGCTGTCAGTACGTGGTAACTTGTCTTTGGATTGTGCTATGTGAGCTCCCAGAGCCCACTCTGGGGCAGTAAATTACCGGTGGTTTTCTTGAAAGTATTGAATAAATGTTTACCTGCAATATGATAAAATGTGTTGCGTCATAAGTTCTGACATTTTTCTTGTTTTAAGTGAAAGTTTCTGGTGCAAAATAAAATGTTGTGACAATGCGTTTGATTATTTCATATAGAATATTGTGCTCCATGTGTGCTTATATATTCATTCTTTTCAGGTCAATAAACTGTAGTGTAAAGTCGACTATATAGAGCATTTTTAACGTGTTCTGATCGAAGAATTTCTGTGACTTTAGCGACTTGATTAAATGCATAATTATGAACGATCATGATCAAAAGCAAAAAGAATGTTGTGCCTTACGTTTGCCGCTAATTTATATATATATATATATATATATATATATATATATATATATATACAGGGTGAGTCACCTAAAACTTGCACCGTAAATATTTCTGAAATGGTATGTGCTATTGATATGCGGTTTTCACGGAATTAAACTATAGGCAGAGACTCGCATTTTCAAATGATACACAGATTTTATAATTTTTAGAAAGTGTATTTATGTACAAAAGTTACATTTTTTTAAATGGAACAATGCGTATTGACATTAAGAAAATAAAAGTAGAATAAATTAGAATGTCAATGGTTTTTTTTGCAGATTCTAATGTAAGTAGTTTACGAGAAATCGTCATTTGAAAATTGAACGCACCGGCAGTTGTTTGTTCCATTCAATTGCTTAGTTGCTAGGCTAGGATGTTATGTTTGTTTACAATGTGTTTTGTCTACACTGGCAGTTATTTTGTGATAGTTGAAGCAGTAGGACGTGCTTGGAAGATGGTATTTACCAATGCAGAAAAAGCAGATATGCTCATAGTTGATGGTGAATGTAGAAAGAATGCAGTTCTTTCTTGTACAGTGTACTTGGAAATATATCCGAATAGACGTCAACCATCTCGTCAATTATTTGTGAACCTCTTCAACCAATTACGTGAAAGTGGTAGTATAACGTCTAGAAAACGCACCAGAAACAAACGAGCAACTGGAGAGCAAGGAGAAATTAATGTTCTAGCTGCTGTTGCAGTAGATCCCCACATTAGTTCTCGTGCAATCGCACGAGGAAGCGGCATCAGTCAAAGAAGTGTAATCCGCATCCTCCATCGTCATAAGTTCCATCCGTATCACATCTCTCTCCATCAAGTGCTGCATGGCAATGATTTTGAGAATCGTGTTAACTTTTGTACATGGGCATTGAGACATGATACTCCAAATTTGTCATGTATCTTGTTCACTGATGAAGCAACATTTACTAATCTTGGCCAAGTAAATCTAAAAAATATGCACTATTGGTCTGTTGACAATCCTCGTTGGCTGCGTCAGGTAGAACGTCAGCATCCATGGAGTGTGAACGTGTGGTGTGGAATAGTGAACCATCACATCATTGGCCCTTTTTTCATAGAAGGAACACTGAATTCACAGAAGTATCTCAACCTCCTAACAGACGATCTTCCACAGATGTTAGAAGACGTTCCCCTTCAGACTAGGAGGAATCTGTGGTACCAACATGATGGCTGTCCGGCCCATAGTGCACGAATTACTACAGCTTATCTTCAAGGATTGTTTCAAAATCGGTGGATTGGACGAAGGGGACCTGTACGTTGGCCGGCCCGTTCACCAGATTTGACTCCTTTAGATTTTTTTCTGTGGGGGAAGCTGAAAGACACTGTCTACAAGGACATACCAACTACACCAGAAGATATGAAACGGCGTATTACTGCTGCCTGCGCTGAAATTTCCACTGAAATGCTAGAACGTGTACAGCAATCTTTACATACTAGACTGGAAGCTTGTATTGAAGCTGGTGGTGCTCATTTTGAACACAGGCTTTGAGGGTACAGTTTTGTTTACTTGTCAGAATCCTCATTTTTCTTCATTCACTTGTTTTTCTTTAGTTTGTCCTAGCCATTGTCCCGTTTTGTACAAATGACGATTTCTCGTAAACTACTTACATTAGAATCGTGCAAAGAACACCATTGACATTCTAATTTATTCTACTTTTATTTTCTTAATGTCAATATGCATTGTTCCATTTAAAAAAATGTAACTTTTGTACATAAATACACTTTCTAAAAATTATAAAAATCTGTGTATCATTTGAAAATGCGAGCCCCTGCCTATAGTTTAATTCCGTGAAAACCGCATATCAATAGCACATACCATTTCAGAAATATTTACGGTGCAAGTTTTAGGTGACTCACCCTGTATATAAGCCAAACGCAAAGCTTTTATGGCACATAATTCTCTATGGAATAAAAAAGTATTACAAAATCATTTTATTTTGCACGCAACCTTTCAGTTTAAAAAAATTAGAAGTTGTTAGTCGCCCCTTAATATATTTCCCATCTGTTTTCAGTTTTAATTAAGAGTTATGTAAGTTTTCTTTTATTTTTATCCAGTAGTAATTTGCTTACGTTATACCGTTAGATTTTTAAACATGATTGATGAATTATTTTTTTTTAATTTACTCCAACGTTAAGTCATACCGGACGGTCAATGAAATGGAAGAAATTATGTTCAATGGAGTCCAGGGTCCATAGAGCTTAGAACGAATTAGTTTATTAATTCTATTTATGTCCTTCGTTCTTTATGAAACCAGTGTACATGATCTAGACGTTTTATGCTGGATTATCTTTAAGGCGTTAGCGTTAGCTAACAAATAATTAAAAATCATTAAAAATTTAGTGATTTTCACACAAAAGTATGTGAAGCACCAGTGGAAGGTTGGCGATGGAACAATTGTCTATCGGAATTGTCAAGTAACCTTTTGAAAACTTACAATAAATAAAATTTTAAACTTTCTACTTTTCTTTTTATTCCATGGTTATATGACATAAAAGTGGCATAGCTTTCATCACGCAATACAGAAACAGTCATATATACACCGGAATAGAGATGAAACCGGTAAATATGAAGATTCTTATCTCACAGGTCACCAATATAACCTTTTTGAAAAAGGCACATAGTCAGCGAGAGAGAAAAATAATCTCAGTGTATATTACAAAATATTGGTTCACTGATTTGTAATGCAATTTTCTCTTTCGAGGCATTACTTTTGTACGCCCGCTAACGAACTCAATAAATTGTGACACAACTACAAATAATAATTCTTGCATGAGAGTTTTTAGAAGATTTTGCCATCGAGACTTCAGTGCATACATAAAGGTTATTCAGAGCATTTTGCGTTATCTTATGACAAACACATCTGTACAAGATAATGTTATGCTGGCACGTTGTCATGGTAGCTCAATGGTTAAGAACAACCGGACGGAGACTCGGAGATCTGTGGTTCAAATCTCGACTATGACATTGAATTTTTTAGTCTGATATCTTTCCAAATGTTGTGCTACACAAGCCTAGTGTGGAAGAACAATTAATTTCCAACAGTTGACCTAATAGTGGCCCTAAACTATGAAGCACGGGTCTTAAAAATGCTTACATCATTGTAAGTCTACCGTAAAGGTAGCTGTCTGATGTGTATGTGAGAACTCCTAGTGTTTTACCGGGAAAATATGAGTCAGTTGAATTTAATGCCATGCTGGCGTACCATGGTAACTCACTGGATAGAGAAACCGGACAGAGAGTGGTTCAAATCCCGGCTATGGCATTGAATTTTTCAATCTGACTCTACTCGCCTAAATCTTTGTAAATCCTTTTTAATCTTTTGAATTGAGTTTAAAAATGCTATAGCCCATGCTCGTTGGAAGGAATATGGGTTTTCAGTGTTCAAAGGATTACCAAAATCGGATGAGTGGTTTTTCAGATTCCCAAATACACTTCCATACAAATACTCTCTCTTTATAAATACTGTTATGCACTTTTATTTTGTAATGCTTTGACGTGCTCTGTTGGGTCTGAGAATGAAAGCCGATTGTGATACCATTACTTCTAAGTTGAACTCTTGGTTGCACTTCTGTCTCCTGAAAGGCCTGGTGGATTGTGCGCAAGCTCGTAAGCTGAATGCACCTTCCTTGAGGCAAGCTTGGGACAAATAAATACTCGTGTTTGCAATACCGCCCACATCTAGGCATGAGAACAGTGACGCATTAAGTCAAGGACGGTGTTATGATAAAGTGCGGTAGGTATGTAACATAGAGGAGGCAGGACCAAGATCGATACCGCAGTAGCGCTGTGACGCCGTCATTAAAAATGTTAGCTGCCCTAATCTCCTACATAGCTCACTTGCCTCCCTACAGCACGAAGTCTATCAAGTGAATCAGTTGACCCTGTTCATTCACATCTGTGCAACCCGCAATTTATATTCTTACACACATGCACCATTTGTGAAGCCAGGACTTCTTTTTGTAGCTGTTTTGTGTAAAGTACAGGTAACAGTTGTCAGACCTATCTGATAACAATGAGGAAACATTCCGCAAACAGTAATAAGCTGCCAAGAGCTAAAATATAAATATTTTTAATAGACTAGCAAGCAGCTTGATGTCTTAAATTTCGCGTGAAAGAGAACGGTAGAGGCTTGTGGTCGCGTGTGGTTTACGTTAGTCTGTTATGAACAAAACGGATGTTTCATAGGTTCCAAACCCTTACAGGATATTTTTAATCAGTAATCACCACATACTGGTAGAGAACGGAAAACTAATTTCTAAAAAGGCACTTAATGTCATGTAATACGTTTTATTGGACTTTAATCCATTACCTACATTTTACAACTAGCACAACAAATTTCAAAATAATCAGTAATTCAAATAGCAATAACAGTAACTAAAGAAAAATGATTACATTATAATTGTATATACAATACGTTAAATTATAATTACATGCACGAATAAAGTGATTAAAAAGGTATTTTGATTAATGAAGTACGTAGCGATATTTCTGCCTTCCTATTATTCTAATGTAAAACTAACAATAGATGTTACTGATTCAGGAGTTATTAATAATTATGTAAACAGTTAACTCAATAGCAAATATCTATGTTTTTATAATAGTATTTGTAAGAAGATGTTATATGTATAAAATCGTGTAGATAATAAAATACATAGGCTTAGTTTCTCCGGAATGTCTGCTAGGTTTCGGGGCAACTAACGGGACAACTTCCGTCATTGCTTACCCCCTTAGCGTTGGCCATAAAGGTTATGGGCCTTCTGTTTTGTATAGCCAAAGAAAGGAATTGCCGTTTCTCGGGAGTTATAGAAAAGGGTAGTCTGGTGAAGTCTGGGGTAGGGAGAAGTGTTACGTCGTAGCAGCATCCAGCGACGTTAAGAAATTTTGCATACAGTAAAGCGCGAGGTGCAACCGCCGATATCTAGAATATTCTCAGAGTAGGATAAACACTTTAAAGCTGCAAGCATATATAGTTGAGAGTACATTCTGCGAGTGGCGCCTAAATTACTGAAAATCACGTAGACATCCGAGTAACTTGACGCCGATACAAAAGTGTTAGAAGGTTTTCTTGTTCATGAACCCTGAGAAAAAACTCAAATTCCTAGTCCAACTACAGCACCTACTCGTTAGTTCAGTAGTGATACTCGTCGAGGCAGACCCTGATATCACAGCGCCTCCTCAGCCACAACAACGAGTACGACAAAGTCGTCGCTTCGAAGCCCGATGGAGCGAGGGACCTTCGAGATAACGTAACAAGTGCTGAAAATACCGTCATCACTCGTTAATAAAAATTTGAGCGCGCTGTTGCAGAGAAGTTCTTATGTATTGCAACGTGTTTGGTATAATATGCCTGCAGACGTCGCTGATCCGCAACCGTAATTGATTTGTTCTTTTGTATAGACCATATCCTATAAATAGCCCTATAGTCCAGAGAAGTAAGATAAGGAAATGTAGCAGGTCAAACGATTGGGTTCCCTTGTCCATTTATTTTTCTGGATATACTCCTTGTAATTCCGTACAATTAGAGATCAGTGTGACAGCGCTCTGTCCTGCTAAAACCACATTCTTGTAGTTTTCATCATCGGCATATTTTCTAATAACAGTGCCAGATCTTGTCGAAGAAACTGAAGATATCGATGTCGCATAAGTTTACTTTCGGAAAAATGTGGTCTTATTAGTTGACTTTATAGAATTCCACACGAGGCGTTGACGTTTCATTGCACTTACAAGTTTATTTATACACCAATAGTGCATATTATGTCGGTTCGTTGATCAGTTATCGTGGAATGTGGTTTCGTCACTAAAGAGCATTGCTTAAGAACTCCGTGGCAGTTTCCAAGTAGCTGCACAACCATTACGAAAATACCACTCGCGCTTGATGGTCGCATTCATAGACAACCTTTTGTAGCTGCAGGTGGCAGGAATGGACTTTATTGCTGCTGTCTTGCTAATGTTCATATATATATATATATATATATATATATATATATATATATATATATTGTAATTTACGTCCTCCAACGTTAAGTCATATCGGACGGTGAATGAACTGGGTGAAATGATGCTCAAATGAGTGAGTTCAGGGTCCATGGAGTTTAGAGTTACCCGATATTCGTCTTGACGGATAAGGGAAAACCCCGGACAAAACCTTATCCAGGTAACCCTGACCGAGATTCGAACTCGGGACCTTTTGAACGTGAGGTAGATATGGTACCATCTACGCTACCGAGGCGGGCTTCACATCTCGTGCTGTGATCTTAGAAGTGGTATGCGGATGGTTTTCAATTTCATGACGTACGGCTTCTTCGTTACCTTCAGAAGTCACTGGAGCATCCCGAGAAGACGCGGATTGATCCTGTTTCACAGAGGTGCCTTTCAACTCCTCGGAACGTATCCGTAATTGGTCCTCCTGAAAATTGTTCCTGGTATAGGCGATTTGCTTCGATTACATTGCATATTGCTTTACCAAAGAGCAACAGCATATTCACAGATTCGTCGTCTGCATATATCGCTGTATGTGTGTTAGTAACAACTGAGGCTAGAAAGTTTAGAAGTACTACAAAAACCACAGATGCAGGTGCCTGGACGCCTCATATTTGACCACAACTTGGCTTGAATGGAAGTTTATTGCTGACATTGGAAAAGTGACTTAGAAGCTTGGACTAGGAATTTGCTTCCGTGTTCAGTATGTATACACCACCAAAAGCAATGTGTATTTTCATCTGTTTAATGAAATTTATTCCCAATTTGTTTAATAACACCTTATTATTTCTTCCAAGAAATGAAATGGAGGGTAAAAATAAAATTGACCCCTTACCGTAGATTCGAACACGTGTCTTCAAAGCACCGTTGCCACTGAAACGTAACAAATCCGCCCCAGCATCTCAGTCCTGTAGGACTTAGCCTTATAAATTACAATTCTAGTTAAAGTATGCGGAATTACCATCGCTTCATAACTTCACTAGTATGTTACAGCCCATTACTCTAACCTGAAGTTCCTATTGGTGTTTTATCTTTGTTAATAAATAAGGCTCATGGTAGTAAGTGCTGTGGCTTATGCCAACATTGAATTATTAAACTATTTAACTTTTATTGATGTGACTGTACAATTCCATTATGAATGCAAGCGTATCTTTAAATGATCACAGCCTATCGCTAACCCTAGCCTAGCTAACACTAACCTTAGCCTATCGCTACGCAATTTCATGTTAGCTCATTTTGAAAGTGGATCCATTATGAAAGGTGTTCGTTCAACAGATGTTTCAGAAGAGTGGTGCAAAATGTATACCCTAAACAAAAGTTTATAAACTGTGTAGTTACCTGGTGAAATTCTCAGTATAAGAGTGTGATATTTTTGGAATTGATTTATATTGGGAATACTTTTTGCCGCTTAAGTCACTTATTCACTAAGATATTCCGTATTTTCTGTAATCTTGTGAAATGTAGAGTGTATGGTCAACTTAGACTCTAAGCGCACCTGTTTCTTAGTGGCTTGCACAAATTCGAAAAAAAAAAAAAAAATAGGTTCAGGTGATTCAACTGGTAAACAGCAGCGATAAAATGTCCAGGTTACAAATGCCCATAATATTACGTGAATGTCATGGAACTAACTGCAGTAGTGAACGTTGGCTAGAAGAGAAATGAAGGACTTATAGCAAGAATGAAAAGCTCAAGTTTTTCTAATCGCAGAACTCCTTCGAAAAAATGGAATTGCAACGTTTTAGAAAGTTACTTTTTATAGTTACACTTGGACTCCAGAAAAAAAACCATGAAATTATTAAAAAGATCCATTCAGCAGTATGACAAACTAGGTAGCGCCTGTAGGTTACATCCGGCATGTAGGTTGCATTGGTAAGTCTTGTGATACTCTAAGGTGAGCGACTAACCTGAGCACTGTTGGTCTTAGATTCCCGAGACGAATACTGGAGTAGCTTCTAAGAACCCATGTACAATGAAAAGTAACGCAGTTTAAGCACAAGAATTTAATGCAAGCATTCACATAGTCACGCAATACACTACGTAACACAAGAAATTGCAAACTCCAAACCTAACGCTTATATTACTTAATGCCGCTTTTTTAAATGCATTGCCAACTTCTGAATAACACACGATTGAAATGCGGGATTTTACGCCATCTACTGCAAAGTTATTATGCGCACCGTTTGGCGTTGCCACGCCATTTTAAATGCTGATGCAGACAAATGATCTGTTGTTTGAGCGGTACAACACTTTTTATTCACTATTTATCTATAAATCCCAGATGAATTTTCACATTTGGTATTATCGTTTTATATTTGAAAACTACGGTAAGCTCGAGGTTTTGAGTGCAAATTACGGATGTAGAAAACCATGCCTACTTCTTCCAACACCCTTACCTCAGGCTTCACACCGCGTTATTTAAGAGTCACGTGGTGTGCCTCAAGAATTCCGTACGTTACTAGAATTTGGGAGGTCGTGGGTTCGATTTCCGTGCCTGACCTTCCTGACCCTGAGTTTCTTCGAGGGCTTCCCTGAGTTGTTATTTGAATGCTGGGAAGGATAATTACATCCCCCGAATCTTCTGTCCCCCGTTTCACTTCAATTCTCATCCTGATTGGCTATTTATAGGTTCTAAGGATCGTCAGGGGTTTTGGCGTGTAAGACAGGTAATTTGTTCCTTATATCCTCGTCCTCCGGATCCGAAGACGTCTTCGAGTCGCGGATCCTCCAGGGTATGTATAAGCGCACAGGTGGTAGTTTGTATGAGCGGCCCCGGAGAGTTTTATTCTGTAGCTGTTAGCAGTCCTGCCTTAGCTGTCATCTCTCCTCAGGTTCGACTACTCTTACTGTTCTCTCACTCACTTCTCCCTGGACCCCCGACAGGGGCATAGACAGAAAATATCTTCTTAGGTCAAAGTCCTTATTCCCCTTCGAACCTTGTCATACAGTCATGTGTGTTCATTGTGAATGGGGTCATGAATTTTCTTCTCTCGTTAGGTTTGCAGGGGCAGGCGCACAGGTGGTATTTGGCATACGGTTGGGTAGGTGCTATGAGAAAACAAATGTTTCTACTCTGCCTTGAGAACCTTTTGTACGAAACTGTCCATGAGGATAGCGAATATCACAAATATTGCATCTCAACTAAATTCTGTAGACATGCCACATTACAAGCTTTTGGGCCCCCGTTTTTTCTGCCCGTCGGCACCAACTGGACACCTTTGTAATAGTTCATCTCATCCCTTCCTTTCAGAGGGAACAAAGGTGCAATGGACAACTACAGACCGCAGCACTAAAATCTATTCCCAAGTCGTGTATAGTCTATTTGTTGTAATTAGATTTACATCACAACTAAGGTTTTCAGAATAGTAAAGTGGAGCTAGCTTCTATTGCATGATTTCTGGGGAAGATAATCTAATGTCACGGATTGGCTTAAGTTAGATATGAATCTATTCCTGCTGGATAGATGCGGAGTAG
>CM060950.1:366442798-366457798 GCA_030765055.1 Mantis religiosa
AATTTAACGATGATGCTTAAAAATACATTATCAATACAGTGAGGCCGCGCCGTGGCTCAGTGCTTAGACCACTTGGCTCTCACAAGACGGTTCGGGTTCGATCCCAGGCGACCGCAAAGTGAGAATTTTGGTGGAAAACACGGCGCTGGCGCGGGTTTTCTCCGGGATCTCCGGTTTCCCCCGCCATCTCATTCCACCAGTGCTCCATCTTCATCTCATTACTGCGGTGCTGTATGTAGTAACAAGCGGATAAACACTACACATTTCATTTCAATATAGGAGTGAGCTGGGTTTATTGGCCCGTCGACAGTATAAAGGAGCACCATCTGAGTAGGCTGATTCAGTTTTGTTTTAGAATAAATCACTGCATACATTTGCAAGTCAAGTAAATAACCTAATTTATGTTAAGAATTTGTAAACGTGTTCTCCGAAGTGCTTGTTCTATGAAATAAACAATAGACACGTAAATGGATTAAGAAACAAGCAATATTTCGTACGATATTAAGGTATGCATGAATTATTGTTGAAGCAAGGCCAGAACATTGTAAACACGTACCCTAACTGCTTACTGCGTCAGGTGAATATTGTGCATGCATTAATAGTCAAGTAATATTTTGTGTTAAACTATAAATAAAATTGTATATGCTTAGATTAGAACATCACTAAGGCACTAAGGAACAGAAATTGAGTTATGTATGTATGCAACATTACCGTCCTCCTCTGAGTTCATATTGACAGCAGCGCCTTCCATGTTCGTAGTTACCAATTCGGCTCTATCGCTATCATTTCCTTCCGCACATTACGATTACGATAACACGCGCGCCCTCTTTTGTCCGTGAGTTTTGTCATTACCAACTGCCGAATGTGCCTAGTTATGTTTTAAGTATACATTTTAATAAAGTAGGAGCAGTAAACATAAATATGCTCTTACTAATATGTTTACACATTGCCAGCTATATAAAGAACAATTTTGTGACCTAATTTTAAAACATGCTGACTATCCAATTCTGGACGAATTTTACTTTACTCGGCACTTACTTATGCTAGGTAGAGAAAGTACTGCATTTTAACCAAATTATCGATGTAAATATTCAACCGAAAATATATGTTTTAAGGTCCCATGAATTTGGAAGAAGTCTTTTTAGAAAAAATGGCGTTTGCGCCTGTACTTCTATGAATAACATAGCACAAACACGAAAAGTTAGATACATTGCAAACTTATTACTTAAATTCCGTATATACCAATGCGACACCAATTAATATTTTTAGGAATATCTTCTCTCAAATAAATATACTATTATTTGAGAAATATTTCATTATTTCTTTGCTTTCTCTAAAATAGTATACTTAACGACTTTTGTTAAAACGCCCCACAATTATATAATATAGCCAATAAAATAGCTTGAGACGTTTCCAATTCCTGCACAAATGAATTTTGATAATTTCATATAATAGAACACAACAAGAGATAATAAATACCAAAAAATGTAGATCTTTTTAAAACTTTCCGAAAACCATTGTTGTTGGTTTGAAGATTTCCAATACATTTATCATTTTAAGAGTTTTATTACCATTCAATTGTTTCTCCTGAGTACACTGAAATCCTACACTATTTAAGCCAGCGTATAGGAACCCACTCTTTTAAGACCTGACTATCGGTTCATCCCGGAAAGTGAGACAGCATCGATCACATTCGGGGGGGGGGGGGGGAGTTCCAGGGTTCGATTCATGGTGGCCGCCCACTCTGATCATGGGATTTTCCGTGATTTTCCCCGGTCTGCAAAACGAATGCTGGAATAGCGTCTTCTATCACGGATCTCCTCTCTCTCTCATTTTTTCTAATTACATCTCCCTCTTTCACGTCACAGGTTGACTCCGGAGCTCTGTGTACATCGACGGCGGCTTGCGAACTGAGAATACTTCTTGGCAGTCTTTCGAACCTTCATTGCTATGTCGAGTTTTCGCCGGTTCACGATGGAGAGGAGTCTGAGTTGTTCCCCGATGGCTCAGGAGGGTCACGCCCAGCGCCCTCCGGCATTGGAAATGCTAGGAAACGCTGTGCACCTCTGCCCTCTGTGCCGGCCGGTTGTGGCAGCCCAAATGTATGCACAAATCGGAGTCGACGTGCTAGTTTCCTCTCGTTGCCGTTTACTATCCTATCTTGTCACTTCGACCTACTGTATCCTACTTATATATGCTTAACAGGAGATATACCATTTACTCGTATATTAGGATTACTATGGAGGGGATTCGGCACCAAAACCTGTGGTTTATTGTACCTAAGCCTCAAGAGGGGCATCCCCGGAAGGAACGATGAGGCGAGAGAAGACACAGGGTGGCCGACTCAGGGAGTCACGACAGCGCCGAGACTTCCACCAACACTTGAGACAATTACTTAACTTCCCATCATTCCTGAGCCATACCCTGCCATGTGGTACTGACTGGCTGTATACAGCCAGAAGGTTTTTGCTGCGTGCCCACCCGTTAAGGGTTTTACCGCAGGTAAGGTAGATTTCGGGATATTGTAGGGTGAAATGTAGGTTTTTAGAATGGTGATTTTTATGAGGTTACAAGTATGTACCTGGGGGTTGAAGGATCCTGAGCCATCCCGCTCGGTTACCATTTATATAGAATATGCTCCTCCTGAAAGCATTTTGTTCTTGTGTTAAAAATGTATTACTATATAAACTTATACTACTGCTATTATTATTATTATTATTATTATTATTATTATTATTATTATTATTATTATTATTATTATTATTATTATTATTATTATTATTATTATTATTATTATTATTATTATTATTATTATTATTATTATTATTATTATTATTATTATTATTATTATTATTATTATTATTATTATTATTATTATTATTATTATTATTATTATTATTATTATTATTATTATTATTATTATTATTATTATTATTATTATTATTATTATTATTATTATTATTATTATTATTATTATTATTATTATTATTATTATTATTATTATTATTATTATTATTATTATTATTATTATTATTATTATTATTATTATTATTATTATTATTATTATTATTATTATTATTATTATTATTATTATTATTATTATTATTATTATTATTATTATTATTATTATTATTATTACTACTATTAGTTGTAGTAGTAATATGCAGTATTGAATGTATTTTATGGCTTAAATTAAATTAGTTCTTTCTCTCTGAGCATAATTTTCTATCCCCTTTCTCAAAATCAGAAATTAATATAACTTGTTTCAAATGTGCTCTTCTTCAGATGCTGAAAAACTTACGTTTCCATCGGAAACGGTGCAGGTAAAACAAATTGAAAGCTTCAATAAGTTATAATCTTTATTGTTTTATTTGTTCCTTCTGAAGCGGATATTTATGTATATCTCATGGCTTTCCTGATGCAAAACCCTTTCAGAATGCAGCGGTCTTATTGAACATTTAAAGAGAAATCAAAACATATTTTTTACCATCGCAATGCCTCAGATATATGGCATTTTAGTCACATTGGCCAGAATTTATTTATTAAAAATATTAGCTAAAGGTTTCTTTGGTTTCAAAGAATTTTGTGGAATTGTATACTTGAAGGTGACTAGACTTGAATAGACGTTTTTTACGACTATAGGTCTGAGCTTTTATTTTATAGTTTCACTGTTCACATACGCACACATCGATAGATGCATAACGATTGAATGGTTACGATGAAATTTCAGCGTGCATAGACATTGTACCTGCCACAGACATTGGCTAAATAGGTCCTTTATTCGTCCGAGAATAATTATGTAATAAACGGTACTCATTGAAAACACACCTTTACAAGACATTCATATTGTATAATGTTTTTCATAAAACTAAATAAGTGAAAACGAGAATTATTGAGTGTGTGCACCATTACCATCCACCATTAAGGATACCGAATCTGTGGTGAAAGGTCACAACTTGCATGTTCGAAAAGAAGCACTTCAGTTATTCTTTGTATATGATGTTACTCCTAAGCGCTTCATGATGGAAAATATTGGGAAGGAAAATCCTTATATGTTCTGGAAGACTATTCTTAGAATTGATAAAACACATTAATTCATGGCGAAAAACTGGTAGATTGGAGTTCGTTTTGTATCATAAAATCTAATAGGAGTATACTTGTCAATTATAAGGCAATTTTATGATTTGAAATACTAATAAAATCAAATTATTTATTATTTTATCTTGGAAATATCATTGTAATTTACATACGCTAAATGAACATGTGTGTCCATAGCTGAAACTTTATGATCATCCTGGAGAACTCCTTTTTTTTAATCTACACATTTCAGCTTCTAAAACATTAGCCTGAAAATGGAAATTGGATATTTGTTAACCTTAGATTAAGGCTTCGAATTTGCAATCTGGCGTAACCTGCAGTCTACTATGGCTGGAGGTATCACGTAAGCAAAGTTAACACATTATTTATTCAGTGTTGTGGTAATTACATCACACGATGTCACTTAAGGACACAATGTTCTTACTTGCAAGCTTTAAGGAAGAAACTTCGGACGTTCCAGGAAACGATGAAAAGATCAAGTAATGTCAACTGCCAAATAATAATGATGATGACAACGTGTTAAAAGATGTTTTAGAAGCGATATTTGGTCTCAAGTTAATGCATTATAAACTTAACGTCAGTTATTCATCTAAAATAAAAAAATGCGAAGAATTTACTTGCACTTTTATTCCCTATATGTGTACATGCAAGCAATATTGCTTCCGATTTAGCGCGGTGGTAGTGCTGCTACTTAACAAGAGGGATACCGACAACGATGTGGGGATTTTCTTCTTTGGGAGAGCTCTCCCGATTTGCACTTAACCATATTGGATCCTTGAGGGACCAATTGAAAATCTACTTGACCGGGAAGTAGCAGTCCCTGACCGCAAAGACCGGGGTGTTAGAAAGTACTGGGGCGTTGTCCACATCCCATCCTCCAATATTACGACCCATTCATGACGCCTTTGGGGACGCAGTGGCGGGATGCTGGGCCATGGTTTGGGAAAGTTGTTATGCTTAGGGGTTATGCAAGAAATATTAACAAAAATAAGAGGAGGGAAAGGAAGTGGAAAGGAACTTTTTAAAAGTAATTTTCGGTATTTAGAAATAATTTCCACGAAAGGAACGTTTGTTAACGTTCGTTAAAAATAGCCTGCCAAATTCAATATTAAGCGTTTTCAAAAAAGATACCTACCTCATTTACCGCTGTTCCTTTGATACGTGAATAGGCAAACAAGGTAGCCTAACTTTATTCACTCTGCTCTGCTAGGGAGTGAAAATTATTGATGAAAGATATAATACTACTTCACTACCAGCATCTGAAATCCTGTAGAAAGCTCAAAAGCTGGTTAAATTCTTTCTGCGCTTGTCTTCGAGTAAACAGCATGAAAAAGATATGAAACAAATGTAGAACATGAAGGTTCCACTTAAATTCCACAGCGTATGTCCCTCTCTAGCGTTAAGAGTGGTTGATGAAGTAGTTAGTCCAAGTCAGTAAATGCAAGGTTTCCTAAAGTCTACTATGAAGTATTTTAAGCTGAAGGTTTCCAAGAAGTTAATTATGAACTTATTTCCTATACATGCTACTAGTTTTGTTGCACGACATTGGAGGTGTTTACTGATTGGCAGCCTGTCTCTCGCCCTTATTGCAGCGCCATCAGCGCAAACATCTATTTCACTAACTTATACTGACCGGCCTGTTTACCGTCAGCAACGAAACAGTGAAGTCCAGCTTTCTTATAATTTAACCAATTAGGTATACTATTATTCAATACCGTGAAACATATATTAGTTTACTTAGAAATGATCTATGATAGTTTCAATACTTTGAATTGGATATCTTCATGGGAGCTTAATTCCTGCTACACAGAGAAAGGATTACTCATAACATTCACACGCATTTTGCTAATATATTTAATATCACAGTTATGATACATAATTTGCATAAAGGCCTACTCTTCTATATTACTATATTACTTTCCTTTCGTTTATAATGGTAAACAATCAGCAGAAACTGTTTGAGTTAAGTATCACTATTTTCATTTCATTGTACAATGTGTATAAGAGGCTAAGGCAACAGTCGACTACTTAACAACTTCCCTTTACTCCAGTTCATGAGAGACAAACAAGGTGTTAATGGATTACTTCAAATATAAAGAAATGTGTATGATGAGCAGCGATCATTTATAAGATAATTAGTGCCACAAAAGCTACACTTCGCATACCTATATTTTATAATTTAACTAAGCTTATATTATCTGCAATATATTTTTCTCTCTCCATCACGAGACAAATTATAAACATGAGAGGTTCCAACCATTTCACGATGCTATAATGCGTAAAATACTGATTGTTCACGTACTTCATTTACGCTCTTTAGAAACCACATTCTTCGTGAGCTTCTTTAGCTTAGAGTAACGACTGAATGATTTGTTTTGTTTAAGATTTGATTATTGCCAGGTGGTTACTAAGGTAAAACATTATTAATTGTAAACAATGTATGTGGTAGGTAACTCTGTACTGGGTTATACATTTTCACCCCGCCATTTAGAAGCATTAAAGCAAGTTCTACAATGAATGTGCTCAATCACTCATTCTTTTAAGATTCTGGTTATATCAAATGACACAGGTGCTATTTTATTTCTGTAACACTTATCATACATGAGATCAGAATTATTTTGAAACTAAATTTCATTCATTTTGCATTAATCAGTTCTGTGGACAGCAGAGAATGACAAATGGTTAAGAACACATCGTAATGTTGACATTTGAGGTATAAAACTTGAAAGTTGAGATCTAGGACAAAAAATATATCCTACATATACTTATAATAATCTGTCGTTTCTTTTAAGGTAATGCAAACACCCAAGAAGCTATGAGATATTATGTATTGAACGAAAGGGTAGGTGCAGTCATTTATGCCTTTAAAGGCAATGGAGAGGATGTGAGGTCAGAATGGGCTATAAACTAATTGAGAGAATAACTATGGAGTAAGTTAATGCAAAAAGATAAGCATTCAGAACTGAGGGATAGTCCAAAATAATTTAAAAAAGGGTAAGATCCAGTCAGTGGAGTTAGGTGGAACAAAAAGAGGTTGTCCACATTATAAACCAGGAGCTATGAAGAAGTAAGATATCTGAAGATGGAAGAGCCGATAATTGCAGTCTCTGAGAAGGCAACCCTAATTCTAAAAATGGATATAGAGATAAAATGCCTAAAGGAGATTGGTAAATAAGGCATCTGAAAGGAGAACCCATGAACGACCATAGTGCTAATTCTGACGGGAAGTTTGCGCTAGAAAATTGAGAAAATTAGTGGTGAGAATTGTAAGTTACACTGAATAGTGAGAAAAGTCTTCCTAAAACATAATCGAATGGAATATTATGGTTATAAATGGGTAACTAAAACAGTATTTTACTTTAAATAAAAAAAACTTAAACAAGGGAAATTTAGACATAACTTTGCCTTTTCGCAATTATGAGAAATGAATATAATGTTGCTGTGATAAATCGGAAGGCTGAGATGGTGGAATAGTCTGGCATAGAATTAACAACTCCCATATTTCAGAAGAGAAGGATTTTCTGACAGGAAATTTTGTTTCTCGTCAAGCAACACCTTTCAGGTCTTCCAGGGATTAAATAAATAAATAAACAGCCCATAACATCCCTTAAGAGCAAGGGCCTCCCACCCCTGGTGGGGTCAGCTCGGCCGTTTCTTACAGGGAGAGCAAATTCCTGAAAGATCCATGTTCTTTGTACTGGTTGTCGTTTATTTCCTACTTATCTACCCTTGATTAATGTTATCACTTGCTATCTATATCAAAATGTTTGTTTCCTAATCTTCTTAATTTCCCTCCACCCTAGCTTTCTATAATATAACGTTTCTGTTAATATTTATTTACACTTATATTTACTTATAACTAGTATTAGCTGTATCGCTATATCTATCACTATAGTAGAAATGACTTCATTTTCACTTTCACTGTCACTTTCACTTTAGATCTGCTATCACTGGCTTCCATTCAGGTCTGTCTTTTGCCGTTCTAATCCACTTTGCATCTAGCCCATCCTTGAACCTTTGGGACCATCGTAGCCTCGGACGTCCTCTGCTTCTCCTCCCTTGTCGCACGTCCCATACTGTTATGGCGTATGCCCATCTGTCTTGACCCATTCTCGCCACACGTCCTGCCCATTGCCATTTAATCCTCTTCGCTCTGGTGACTACGTCTTGTAGGCCGCTTTTTCTTAGCAGCACTTCATTCTTCACTTTATCTATTAGATTGATGCTCAGAATCTTCCTTTCCATCTTCCGTTGACATGTTTGTAGAAATTCTCTATTAAAATTATGATGGTACTTGTTTGCATGTTATTTAGTTCAAATTTTATGTCTCCTTCACGTATTCGTTCGGGGGTTGTATAATATGTCCTGAAGTATCTCCATCGAGAAACGCGACATTATTAACCGTGAAATCAACTGTAGGGTCCGGTTATTCAGTTAACCTGTAAATATTTAAGTGTTGGAGCTGGAACATTTTGGTGATAATGCAACTTCTTCAATAAGGGATTCCGTGGAATGCCGTTTAGTGTACACGTTATTCCCACAACACTTTCTATTAGCTGATAAAGCTGCAATATTTCAGCCTTCTAACCACTCGATCTCGGGTCGAGGAAGTTTTTAATTACCGCACTCCCATACACCAGGGGTGTGCCAATTCCAATTCAAGCTTGCTTGCCATTTGCTACTCCGCAAACACCAAAGTAACTAAGCTACTCGCACGAGTCAAGAATTTACCTTTACGCAGCAAATAATTGTTGGTGACAAACCTTGTAATTTCTTAAGCATATCAAGTTTCACCGGACAGGTTATAACTGATCTGAATGAAGTGTGCACAAATGTGCTACTCCTATTCTGCGATGTCCTTTTATATTTGTGTACTTTGTTCATCATTTAGTGTAGTTGATCTATTGATCGATGCAAACTGCAGGAAAATGGCTAAACCAACCCTAAAATGTCGAGGAGAAATTAGAAGCGCAAATGTATGTTTGTAAACGAAAGAAAAAACAAGTCCAGCATAGGTATCATGTGAAGCTCGCGACAGCTGCTCACTCTGGACGCTGGTTTTGTAAGCTTTTAACTTTTGATGGGCAGGGAGGATAAATGGTTAAATAATCAATTTAGAAGCCCTTATAAGGTACTTCTTAAAATTTGTTTGGCAACTGGTTGACCCAAATATTTAAGACAATCCTGATCCAAACCTGAACAGGATGCTGTCTCGGTAAAATAAATGAATAAATATTTGTTTATTAACGACACTGTCAACTGCCAAGATCATATCAGCGTCATCGAGGTGCCGAAATTTCATCCAACTGGAGTTATTTTACATGCCAGTATATTTACTGACATGGGACCGTCGCTTTTAAACATACCGAAAAATCATCGGGCTAGGACGGGTTTGAGTTAAAACTTGTCACTTATGTTCGTTATCTACGCTCGTGCTAAGAGGCGAGGGAGTAAGCTTGCTTCTGGGGTGGCTTTTAGAAACTAATGGAAAAGCTATTCGTACATTTTGTCGGTCCGTTCCCGAAGTCTACTTTGGGTAACATATATGGTCGTCACCGTAGACGCCTTCCCCGAGTTTGTTTGACTGTCGATGGTTTCCTGCGCTACGGCAGCGCTACAGACACGAACTACATTTCTGCTGCTTTTGGCGCACCTTGCCATTTTGCTTCTAATAATGCGTCCCACTTCACTACGCCTTTATAAAATGCATTGTGCTGTGATTGTAATGTTCAACACATTACCACCACCCCGTATTATCCTGAGCGTTTATATGCCCCGCAGATTAATAATAACTTAATGTCCGCGTTAATTATCTTTCACCGCGAGCGTCATAATATAAATAAGTGGGATTCCAAATGTTTTGTGAAATTTAAATAAAAAAATTAAACAGAACAAAAATTTAACAAAATGATATAAACAACTTGCCAGTTATATGTGTCACACCTTCTTAGGAGTAGCTTGTCTTAAGGAGCTTATATTTGCTACTTAAAAAGCTGCGTTTTGAAAGCAAATTAACATTTTGCATTTATCATGCCTTACAGGTTTTTCTGAGATTAGCTTTGAAATTAAGTCCTAATATCTAACTCCACAGTTAGATTTCAAACTTTACCAGTTTATCTTTAAAGAAATTTGTATTTGCTACTTCAACAGTTATAGCTATAAAAGTAACTTGGCAATCTGCATGCTTTAATTTTGGCTTTCAGTTGTAATAATCGTACTGTCCTATTTTGCACTTTATCAGTTATCCTTAAGAAACTTCACGTTTGTCATTGAAATAATTCTAGAGTGATATATGTAGCTTGGTCTTTGCATGCTTCATTTCCTGCAGTATTTTGTAGATTATTTGTGAATTCCGATGCTATAATTACACATTTCTATTTCGTACCTTTAAAAGTTTCCCTTAAGGAACTTTTCATGTGTTACTATGGTCATAAAAGTTATGAAAGTAAGTTGGTATTTTGTAGGCTTTACAGTTTACTAATCTTGAAGGAGCTTTAATCCTTGACTCTAATAAATGGTCAGTTGTAAACGAAATTTGATAATGTTAACAGCTGTGAAAAGCAGTCCTGAAATGTTACTATATAGTTCTGCTGCATAGACTTACATCCTATGATGCACCAATGTCCTAGCTTTATCAAGGTAATTGCTATTGTTTTTAATTCTTTGTATGCTCCAGTCATTTATATAGTAGTAAAGTGTTTGTATCTATAACAGGGTCATTGTTCTGGCATTACTTCAGATAATGTCCGAACTTAAATCTACTTTGCCCTCGGTTCCACACTGCTACAATAGCAACATGTGTTAAATGATACGGTAGAATTTGCGTACTTTATTTTATCCTTTCCGGGGTATAATTACTGAACTTGCCAATGTATTTAATAAGTTAGCTACGCAAATTAATCGTCATTTAAATGTATAACTCGAAATGTGTGTATATCTGTGTACCAGGTGGCCCTCTGTAGTTTTATGTTTCCCGCATACGTTAGTGCAAGAAGGGTTGCCCCGTCGCTGCAGTTCAAAGGGGAAGTGCGCATAAAAGCGAAGCTTCATTGAGTGGTGTTATCTGCATGCGTTTTCTCCTGGTTGCACTCTGATAAGGTTGCGTGGTCGTCTGTAGTTCAAGTCAGGTCCTACAGTCAAACAGGTAGCAACTGCAATGTACTCAAGCGAAGAATACACAGCTGTGATAACGATCAATGAAGTGACCCATGGCAATGCAGCTGAGGCCCGAACGTTTACCAACGAGACGTCTACCTTCTCCACATGTTTTTAGACGTGCAGGGTTGCGTTTAAGAACCGAGGAAACTTTCCAAGTACAGCGTGCTGTGGAAAGACTAATCTGCGACGCACATGATGTTTCCCGGAACATTATTGAGTGTTTTGGAGCAAATTCCATTTAGGTTAAGCATGGCTTACATTAAAATTATGCGTGTGTACAGTGTAATATAAACAATAATGTTATCGTACTATTACATTTTATTTTGCGCTATTATAGCTATGTACCTATATAAATAATGATGATGATGATGATGATGATGATGATGATAATAATAATAATAATAATAATAATAATAATAATAATAATAATAATAATAATAATAATAATAATAATAATAATAATAATAATAATAATAATAATAATAATAATAATAATAATAATAATAATAATAATAATAATAATAATAATAATAATAATAATAATAATAATAATAATAATAATAATAATAATAATAATAATAATAATAATAATAATAATAATAATAATAATAATAATAATAATAATAATAATAATAATAATAATAATAATAATAATAATAATAATAATAATAATAATAATAATAATAATAATAATAATAATAATAATAATAATAATAATAATAATAATAATAATAATAATAATAATAATAATAATAATAATAATAATAATAATAATAATAATAATAATAATAATAATAATAATAATAATAATAATAATAATAATAATAATAATAATAATAATAATAATAATAATAATAATAATAATAATAATAATAATAATAATAATAATAATAATAATAATAATAATAATAATAATAATAATAATAATAATAATAATAATAATAATAATAATAAAACCGTATTTATTTATTATCCAATTTTTATTCCTATTTTACCCAAAGGTATATTAGGAATATAGTTTACAAATTTATGAACATAATACAATTTACAAAAACATAACAAATTCAATATCAAATTATAAATTAGCTGTTGCCTTATAGCAGATAATTAATATGCCTTGGCCCTTGTGGTATTCTTTATGTGAGGGACAATCA
Organism: Mantis religiosa; assembly: GCA_030765055.1. NCBI lineage: Eukaryota > Metazoa > Arthropoda > Insecta > Mantodea > Mantidae > Mantis > Mantis religiosa. Next base: position 366,455,209 of record CM060950.1, read on the forward strand.
TTCTCCGGCACAGAAATCTTTTCCGAGCCAAGTAATCGAACCCGGTGCTTTACCACAGTGAGCAAGTGTTTTAGTGACCAGCTATGGGACCAATTACATTAGTTAGTTGTTGGTTTTCTAGCTCTGGTCTTACGTATAGTAACGTTTCCTAACAGCTGGTATCGCGTCCCCTTTACTGACATGCTTAGGCAAACCTTTCAGTGTCCGCGTTATCCGGGAGTAGCTCAACGAAGGACGGTTTGCGTGGGCCACCTAGTATTTCCAATTATTTGAATATTATTCCCAATTTATTATTTCCAATTGTTTGATTAACTGCCCCAATTACACTATTACGTAATTACCACTTGAGAATCACAATTGCTATTGTGTTTGTTGCTTAAATATTTGAAACGCAGTGTGAATGCAGTAAAACGTGTGAGGTAAAGCAAATAAAAGTAATTGTTAACATTTGTCCAAATATGAAATTTTGGATACGACATAGCCATCTAGTAGAGATCTATAACTGACATGGTAAACTGCATACAAAAGCAAATTGGGTACTTTATCTCTGGTTGTTTGCGGCAATATCTTGAAGTGTGGAATGCTCACTAAGTATACTGAAGTGGCGATTCATGGAAACGTCTTCTGTCTCTTACCTCTCCCTGCAGTTGAGACACGTATGAATGCACCCTTAGAAATTACAAGGAGGTAATACTCGGAGCAGGAGTAGCATATGTAAATGACTCATTGATGAAATGACGTGCCAGCATCCCTTCCGCGATGCGCCTACTCTATTTTTCCATCCTTATCTACATTGGAAAAAATGTCTCTACTTCTCCTTAGACTTTTTGCTTTATTTTTAAAGCAATTAATCAAGACACTCTCTCCAGAAACAATGTAAACCTCAGGGCACCAAATTCGAAATTAACAAACCGTGTAGATGCACATACACAAAGCCCAGGCTCATAAAAACTACCGTACTGCACATAACTACTTCGAAGCGAAAAAGGATGCAATAAATAAACAAACAAAAAGAGGCGTAAAATGCCTTCAGAAGCACTTCAACCTGCACCATTGATAAAATGCAGAGCTTTCTGCTTTACATACCACGACTCCATAAATCAGCACTCGCTTGCGTCTCCATGTAAATATTTCAAGAGGAATGGCCCTTCTCCTGTAGCTGCCACATTTTATTTTCTGTGTTACGACTATGCTTTCTGAAATGTCCGTATGAGATTTTCAATGGAATGTGGCTCTAAATGAATCTTACGGAACAGCTTTCGTGAAGTCTACATATATAAAACTAAATTGTAGTGACTTACCACAACAATTATGAATTCATAGGCATCTATTTAAAAGTCGTTATTATGCCCACTTTAATTGAAGTAGGGATCAATATACCAGTTGGCACAACTGCCCGTCTTTCACATACAGAGTGCGTTTAAACATTTTTAGAACGCAACAGGCCAATGATGTTAAACCATGACAGCGGCATGACCGAACTTTATTTTGCTTCTAGCGGCAGTTCCAGTCCTTGAACTGTCGCATGTAATCCGTCATAATATACAAGAATAGTGTAAACAACGGAAAATGTCTTATAATTAGGATAATTTACACCTATGTTACAGAATCTTCAATTTGGAGAGAATAAACTCGCCGTATAGATAGCCATTGATTGACAAAGTTTTATTTGACTTATCCGTTCACCCACAGTTAATTTTATTTCCTTACTGCGTACTTACAGTAAATAAGAAAAGTTTTGTATTCCCCACAAAATTCGATTCTGAGATTTCAGTGGAAATACAACAAAACATCTTGTGCCCTATGGGGTATGAATCGTATATCCGTTCCTAAGGTAAATTGGGTTTTTAATTTCGTTGAGTGATAACACAGATAGACCGCGCCGTGGCCCAGCGCTTAGACCGCTTGACTCTTACCAAGGCGGCCCGGGTTCGATCCCAGGCGTCCGGATGTGAGATATGTGGTGGACAACACGGTGAAAGGGCGAGTTTCATCCACCATCATTCCACCAGTTGCTCCAGCATCATCTTTCCTTTCATTCACTTCGCCCTCATTACGTTCATCTACTTCTCTCACTCTCATTCCAGGCATCGGGCTGATCACCTATCTGATCCAGATCTATCAACCTATCAACCCAACGCCTAATGGCATAAAGGGTAGAGGACCAACAATCCCCTAACACCACGATAGTGGTATAGTTAGGGAAGTTAAGAAAGAAAAGCATACCACTGGCATCATGTTGCAGAAACATCGCTTTATTTCCTTTACTTACCATAGAGAAATATATTTATTTCTCGTTGTAGAGATTTTCAGTTCTCTATAAATGCCATACAACACTGTTGAGATTTTTCTGTTCTAATGTTGTTGCCGAAGTGGATGGTACAACTACTGGCTATTGTTAAATGGTGCCGCCTTGCTGACGGTAATTGTGTATGGTGAGCTTAAGGATCATGGTGGTTCAGAATTTGTGCCACATACAACATATATTGATATACCATATGTATTAGGTGACATTTAATGTCTTGTATTTTTATGTGCACATTGTGCGCACTAGTAAATAATGGTTTAAGTTGTTCTCAATCATCTTTAC
>CM060950.1:366462798-366522798 GCA_030765055.1 Mantis religiosa
ATTATAAGATGGATATTTCCCAAATGCAGTAGCAGTTCGTACAACCGTTAACATTCAACAGCAGGGTGCGGGACTCGGAGATCGCCCCCGATCCGGAGGAACAAGAGAGCATCCTTTTTCTCCTGACACTCCCGCAGATACTTTCAACCGTGAAATAGCCAATCAGGATGAAGATAAAAGTGAAATAGAGAGACAAGAAATTCGGTGGAAGCAATTAACCTTCCTAGCAGTTGCCCAAAGACCCCGGAACCCCCCCCCCCACCCAAAACTCATGGGTCAGGAACCTCGGCCGCGATGATCGAGCCTTCCGAATGCGAGTCACACACACTACCATCTACAACAGCTTGCTCGGTCAAATTTCAAGCTGAGTTCTTTCAAGTCATCCATTATGATCTAGTAACAGTTTAGCCCGTGGTTTCCAAGGCCACGGCGCAGCAGCATATTTATTAATGTTCATCCGATTAATGAGTTATTTTTTATAATTAGCCTCGCCTTAGACTCTTTCCCGCGTGGGGGGTTTAGAGCTTTTGGTTGCACAAATAAATTACTGTCTGTTCTTTTCTCCAAATCAAACGAACATTTTATTTATTCTACCATTTAAAGCTGTGTATTTATGTTACATTGCTTCAATAATACATGCAGCCATCTATACCTATGGCGTATTTTTTTATATTCACGACGCTGGTGATCCCGTTCCATGTTTACTTGAGCATGATACATTAAACTCTTTGAAAGGGTTCCCAATTCTAACTACAATTATATAAATGTATGTTCATTAAGTGAGCCGTAGAGTAGCATACTTAAGAAATGAATCCATGTACGTTACGAATAAACGGCATTATGTAATATAGCGATGACGCATTTCTGTACGTCTGTATAATGCGTGACGTGATGTGTACTTTTTGGAGAGCTGTGTGTCTGGATTTCTTCCTACGCGTGTATGCATGAATAGCGCCGCCTATATTTCCATTTCCTCTCTGAGTTTTTTTGATATTCCCATTGATTATATTTTCTGTGAATTTTCTTATTTGTCACATAGGTCTGTATAGGGGCATATCTTGCAATATGCGCATTTCCGAAAATTTTCATGGTGAGAGAATACCGTCACTATAAGGCTGAACGATAAATTCTGAAGACTCTCCAATGGATTCTATTTCGTATTGTTCGAGGGCCTCCCACTAACATGAGTTTTCTTACACCTCAGGTTATTATCTTCTAAGTATTTTTAGTTTCTGATCGTATAGGTACACATCGTTCCTCTCCTTTTGTCTCACGAATCTGTGCGGTGGCTAAAATATGCATTTTACACAAAGCCACACGTTTTGACCATGTGGTGAGGTGTTGCTTTAATAACCAAATGGTTTCGAATTTTGTTACACTTCGATTGTTCAGAATACCTCACACATGATCAAAGAGTATGGCTCTGTATTACGTATTTTAGCTGTTAAACATATTTGAGAGATAAAAGTAGAGGAACGGTGTATACCTCTGTAACAGGAATTTTGGTGCTGCAAAATGTGATGTTTGAAGACGACGATCCTATATAAGCCCCGCGTTGTAGCGATCATGTGTAACGGGATTATTCTCACCTGATGTCGTCCCACGTTATGGCTGGGGTTGTAGATTGTCTGCTGTCCTCCTGGATGGTGACGATGAAGCCACGAGTTGCTAACTCTTCTTGGTCCTATCTGGCACTCCGGTGTATCGATGTATATCAAAAATATCCGGATCTGCTTCAGTCTGAGCTATGAGAACTCTTGAATTTTCAGACGTGGTCGCGAGTGAAAGGATACATTTTCTAAATAAGCTTCGATACCAATAAATACTTTTTACTTTAAATTATCAATATGTTCTATTTAATTTGTAATATTTATACAACTTTTCGTATAAAACTTGACACTAGTATTGTATACCTTAATTTCAATTAACAGAAAATGGATATTAACTCTTTTACAAAGTTTCGTCGTGGCACTGCATCTACGTCGGTTCACCTTAACGTTCTTCCATAAAGACGCTTTCTTTCCCAGCTGTTTTACCAAAATTATTGATTTTTCCTTCTCTTGTTGCCATCACTACCAATCAAACTTAAATTTTACTGGTCCACGTCACACATTATATAATCTCATTTTTAAAACTACCGATGATAAAACATCACATCATTTCATTTACATGTTGCGTCATCTCATGATCTACTGAATTTTAAGAATATCCGTTCTTATTCATTTTAACTTGTCCACATCGATTCTTAAACCATATATTTAAAAACTTTTTAACTCTCGGGGCCTAAACCAAAACAACTGTTACACCTCTATGACGAGAAACCAAGAACACTTCGAAGATGATAACTGTATTTGTTTTGGGAGGTTTCTTGACAATATGTGAGATATGAGTATATTGTTAATGCTTACACTGTGAATTCAGGCAGATAGCTATGATTGTGCTGGTTATAAAAATATTTGTAATGCATATAGCGCTACATTTCACATATAGTTTTCTTTCATGATTTCAGTATAGTCTTCAAATTCGTTGATCATATACAGGGCTTTGAGTTAAGAGACAACTCGTTTTTAAACGTTGGATTTTAATAACTTCAGCTTGAAACACAAGCATATTCATTCACACTTCTAGACTTCGTGGAGGCAAAGAAAGATTATAATCGAAGAATCCCACCAGAGGATCGAATCCGGGTCGTCTGCACTGAGAAGCCACATGCTGCCCACACGATTACGAAGGCAGACTTCGCAGCATTTTTCGCCTTTCACATTTCGTTCTACAAAGTTCGTTAGAATCCTAAAAACTGCACGTTTTTGCAAATTCCCTAAAAGCTACCCTTAAATTTCTATCGATGTCAAGCAAATTACATTCATGAATATTCGCTTAGCATTCTTTATTTTGCATCAAATTATTGCCTGGTCTTTAAAAATGCCAAAACACACACCCATCTGTGTTTGTATTTTGCTAGCCTACTTAGAGTGAGATGTTACCGTTGCACTGTGTGCAAAGGTGTTTTATAAACCTATAAGAGAGGCAGATTATGTTGTTTACTTTTGATGGTTTAGTGGTATATTTTTGTGTTTTATTTTTTTTGTAATATTTATTAGATCGGTCCGCAATAATACATGCTTTGCAGATCTGGGAGAACAGATACATCATAATTATAGAGTTATAACATTGTAGAGGTAGGACAGTGCGCCTCCTCTGAACTAATACAAATGTGTTATTGCACTAATACAAATGTGATACTGAACTAATAAAATGGTTTACATAAATCAATATTGAGAATTTATACAGCAGAAAATAAGAATAATAACGCAAATGTAGAACAGTAGATCATACAGAAGTAGAAGTGTCATCACTGTAACGCAGGTCCTCTGGTAGTCGTCGCTTCAGTCGCCTTGGCCGGCGACTTAGGACGCCGATGTTATACGTCACAGCTCCTGGAACGTAGCGTAGATTGTAGAAGAAGCGTCGAGCAATCTGTCGGATGAAATGGTGGACAGGAAAAAGTTCCAGCTCGTGATGCAGCTGCTGGTTCCGGACAAACCACGGAGCATTGGTGGCGATTCACAGGAATCGAATCTAGATGACCTGTAGATGCCTCAGGTGGCAAAAACCGGCAACCCTCCAGACCTGACAGGCGTAAGTAATAAGAGGTCGAACCAGAGATTTGTATAGGAGCAGTGAAGATTATAAAACAAGTGAAGTGTGCTTGTGAAATAAAGGAGAAAGTTGTGAAAGACGAGCGGAATCCAGGGTAATAGTGCGGTTAACATGAGGTTTCCACGTAAGCCGAGTGTTCAGTAATACTCCAAGGTACTTGACTGGTGTAGATGAAGGGAGCCACAGTACATGATCGGTCAGAAGGCGTATAGGCGGATGTGGATTATGGCAGCGTAAGATAAAAATCTTGGCTTCAGTTTTCTGGATTTTGAGGGAGATGCACCAAGTTCGAAACCATTGAGTTAGGCGATCAAGAGAGAACTGTAAGGTCCGTACAGCAGAATGTCCATTGGGGTGAGACTAAAATAACACTCTGTCGTCAGCATACAGGGCAATTGAGGTTGGAGCCATGTCTGAAATATCGGAGGTATAAATACTAAACAGCGTTGGTGCCAGTATTGAACCTTGTGGAACGCCTGCTGTAATAGGAGGCTTAGTTGAAATAGTACCTCCAATGTGCACCGCAAAAGTGCGATCGGTGAGAAAACTGGTAATAATGTGGATTAAGTAGTCCGGGAGACCAGTGCGATAGAGTTTAAGTAGCAAGCCAGAATGCCATACCTTATCACATGCCTGTGCTACTTCAAATAAAATAGCTAAGGTATGTTGACGATTATGGAAGCCAGTGACAATGTGTTGAGTAAACCTCAATATTTGATGAACAGTAGAGTGTTTGGGCGAAACCCGAATTGAAAAGAAGGAATAATATGATTATTTGTGAGGTACTGCACGAGACGGCGATGGATGACCTTCTCAAAGAGTTTCAACAGTGTGGGTAAAAGACTGATAGGACGATAGCTTCCTGGCGGACGTTTAGGCTTATGATGTTTGTGGAACACAATGATATGAGCAAATTTCCACGTGGAAGGGAAGTAACTGGTTTGGATACAGAAATTCAGAAGAGTAGATAAGTATGCAAGCGCTTTCCTTGTAAGGTTCTTCAAAACTATGTTGGACAGGAGATCGAGTCCAGGCGATTTTTTGTTAGGAAGACGGCGAATCAGATGGAATAGTTCCCGAGGACTAGTGAGAGAAATTCGGTGTGGAACTGTACCTCGTTGGCGTTGGGCACAAAGTTCATTTTCTACCGCTGCAGAGCAGGGTGATGTGATGGGAAGAGCAAACGTTTGTTTGTAATATGTAGCCAGTATGTCACACTTAGCTGTGACGTCCGTGACAAGATTGGTCCCATTGGAGAGTGCAGGAATCACTGTTGGTTCTCGAAGAATCCATCTGCTGGCATCCCACAGGGTGTGGTCACGTGGGGAAATAGTCGCCAGATGATGTTGATAGGTTTGTAGACGATGGCGTTCCAGCTGAACCTTGACAATACGTATCAAATTGTTAAGTATCCTACGTAACCAGGGTTGGCGTTCCCGTTGCCATCGTCGACGAATAGCATTTTTCTCTGAATAAGACGTAGAATGGATATTGGCAAAGAGCGCGGAGAGTTGCGCCATATAGATTCTGACGTAGAAAGCCGTACACAGTGGCACACTGTAGTGGTGAAGTGATCTATTGCAGTATCAATGTCCTTAGTAGTCGGCAGAGAATAAGAAGAAGTTAAGGTAGCATCTAGCCGAGATTGAAAAGCTCCTCAGTTCACAGTACCATTGATGAGTCTAGGAACTGGAGACAACGAGGCAGGCGAGAAGTGAAAAGTAGTCACAACAGGACAGTGGTCAGAATCAAGCTTGGCTAAAGCAGACACGTATGTTGGGAGAGAAAGATTCCTATGAAGACCAATATCAAGTATGTCAGGAGTGTGCAGAGGATTGTTACGATCATAAGTAGGGTCCGAGGGAGCTGAGACAGTAAGACCATGAATATCTAACATATTAAAGAGAAGGCGACCATTGGGATTCGTGGACCTAAATCCCCAGGAAGAATTTTTGCAATTAAGGTCTTCTAAAAGGAGAGTGCTACAATCCGGAGGGAATAACAACGAAAGATATCGCGTATTTAGCCTATGATTGGAAGGTTTATAAGCACTCATAACAATAAGATCAGTACCATCCGTAATAGAGAGTTTAAAACCTACTACTTCAAGTACAGGAACAGCTGATAGAAATACGGCACTGTGACTAAGAGTGCGTTTTATCATAATGGCAACACCTCCGGAAGCTGTTTCAGCTACACGGTCTTGGCGATAGATTTTATAGCCAGGACCTGAGAAGGTCTCTTTCGGAAGAAAGTGCATTTTAGTGATGCAAGCATTAGGCATGTTATGCATGGTAAGAAAAGCGACGAAAGATGCGCGTTTTGCACGGAGACCATTGGCATTCCAGTTAAGAAGGGTTAGCTTTTTCAGATTGATGAGATTAAGCGTTGCCTTTGGGAAATGAGATAGAAGAAGAGAACTAAGTAGCCGCGTTAGTTGTGGTAGTATGGGGGTAAGCAAAGTGTGAAAATAGGAGAATAACTGTAAGACCAAATCAGAGAGAGAATTCAGAGATGGCGTCGAAGCAGAATCCATGGGCTGAGCAGCAGAGGGACCATTCGGAGGAGAAGGAGAAAAAGACGCTACCTGAGTATAGGTCCGCTAAAAAGCACAAGGAGCGGTCATTTGGTGAAAGAATGGTGTATGCTGATGCTGAGGTTGCTGCTGTGGACGTCGCTCTGGTGCAGGCACAGTACGTGACGACGAAGGAGTAGGTGCTGGTAAGAAGCTCGGTTGCTGAGGTCGTCGAGAGAGGTGCTCCTTGAGCGCCACATAGTGACGACAACCGTGATAATTAGCCGCATGTTCTTGTTCACAGTTAACACATTTGGCTGGTGTGGTGGAAGGTTTCTTGCATTCAGAATAATGGTGTGCGCCCAAACATCTCACACATCGAGGTCCCAGCTTGCAGTTGTTTTTGGTGTGTCCAAAGTTTTGGCAGCGTGTACACTGTGGTATATCAGTATTACGGCGGCGATGTTCGACCTTCACGACACTATATAGCAGTCGAGTAAGATTTAGAATGTTTTTACCTTCTTCGTTATTTGTTAATTCGACAGCACACAAAGGCGTGGGCTCTCTGTTTCTGCCAAGCAAACGTGTAACCCGTTGAACAGGATATTGTAGTGCACAAAGCTCATCATACACTTCTTGATCGGCGAGAGAGCAAGGAAAATTGCGGATGACTACAGAAAATAGTTTATCAGACGGATTTCGGTAGATATAACATTCTTGATTAATGGAGGTGAAATAAGATGTAAGACAGCGGAAATCAGACGAAGTAGTGACATAAATTTTAAGAATAGAGCCCCTGAGCTCAGTGCGAAAATCCGATTGTACACACTTTTTGACATCTTGCAATAGTAGCTGATAATTGTGAACGTTACGTAGGCATATTGGTAGAATTTTCTCTTTGGAGGCAACAGAAGTTGAGTCTGAAGTATCAGGGTCAGAGTTATCACCTAAAGGCTGGAAACGATTAGATGTAGGGATCGAATACGCATAACGTGGCATGTTAGGCGACGACGAAGGTGGAGCAGTACAGAGCTGTTTGGTATGACCGGCTGACTGAGCGGGTGAATGGCGCACATTGGATGCCCCATTAGATTGATCCATGGGACAGAGTATGTCATGTTGTCATGATCATGTGAAACAGAATTATTAATTGTGCGAGATATCTGAGTTGTAGATAGCTGGGAAGGTGGAAGAATAGATTTATTCACTGTAGTATCGCTAGACGAACCAGAATTGTTCATTAATACTGCTAGAGAAGCGACCGTAGATTGTTGTGGAGAGAGTATAGAATGACCTTGCTGACCTGCAGGCATCGTTGAATTACAGTTGGCTTGTGAAGTAGATTCATTTTGATAGACAGTAAGCATTGCTGATTGAACAAGTTGGCCGGTAGTTTCGGACTGTTGAGCCATTGTAGAATAAATGTTACGTAGTGGTATATAATCCACCACACACACGAAGCACAATCACAATCACTAAATGTATGTGAACACTAGATGCAGTGAAATGAAATAACACGAACGTAGCACTCGTAAACACACGCAGAGAGAGGAAGGCTGACAACCGTTCCGCTCGGTGGCTACTGTGCGACTCGTTTTATTTTATGAAGACATATTAATGAATGCTAAGGAAATCCTCATAATTCCGGGGCATACCGATGGACCTGGGAGGTTTAAAACTCAGGTCATAGCAACAAATTTAAAATAAAAACCACAGTATGTTGTGCAGTAAAATTGCAGTGAATGAAAATTGCGTTTAACCAATTTAAGGTTTACTAAGAGAGATTAAATTGTTAATATTGGTGCCAGATCGAAAACTGATCTCTCGCGTGAAAAGAGGCACCACAAACCATTATACTACACATCAACGTCCGCCTCTGTTGTGCAGATGGTAGCGTGTCTGCCTCACGTTCAAGAGGTCCCGAGTTTCCAGGATGAGTTGCCTGGATAAGGTTTTTACCGGGATTCCCTTGTCCTGAAAGACGAATATCGTGTAACTTCAAGCTCCGTGGGCCTTGGGCTTATTTCAGCATCCTTTCAAACATTTCATTCATTGTTAGATGTGACTTAACGTTGGACGTAAAAAAAAAACGCATGCACATCAACTTTTAGGAAAATCGTGTATGGATAGCTCACCTGAATTCTGTTAAGTCTGTGTTCCGCTTCTAATTATAGTGAAAAGCTAAACAAAACTAAAAGCCGGCCTATTTGTTTTCCCCCACTTGCATTAATTATGCGGACGTGTTTCATTAGAGTATAGCGCCTTTCAGCTATCAAAGCTTCAAAACCTTTAATCTCGGTTCACAATATTCAGCTCGATCACAAAGGTGTTCATCGTTATTAACGTTTCCAGCCTAAGTTGAAGCGTAACAGTTTTTCTTCCACCTCGTATATGTGTAACAAACCTTAACTATTAACGAATAGTTTAGGTACTACGAAAACTATTAGAATAAAACGCTCTAAATGATCTATAGATACATGTTTGATAAACAATCAAATAAGTCCCCTATTGCACATATGTATTTAATAATATTTAATAATCAACTAATAACCAAATAGTTCAATAATGGAGTAATTAATTCTCAATATCCGGAAACACAACGAATTATGTTCAAGGAAACTGCTATAAAAGTGGGTGGTAACATTAAATTACGAAGAACTTATGTGCTTACGATTCGCACTCTTTGGTTACCGATCATTCTTTGCGGTCCGAGGGACCTCAAATACGTAGTGCTTTAGGTGATACGAAATTCGAAGGATTCATCACTAAGACATTCTGAAGCTATTGGTAAAACCAATGTACCAAGACTGAAGAATTAGACAATTATATTTTGGAAAATAATGTAAAAATTTGCTGAGCCCCTGCTTTTTAATAATGGATACCCATAAGTACTGGAAGGCCGCGCCGTGACTCAGTAGTTAGACCGCTGGGCTCTCACCTAGGCGGCCCGGGTTCGATCCCAGGTGACCGCAAAGTGAAATTCGTGGTGGACAACACGGTGCTGGGGCGGGTTTTCTCCGGGACCTCCGGTTTCCCCCACCATCTCATTCCACCGGTGCTCCATCTTCATCTCATGTATCATCAGTGTCACCGCCTGCGGTGCCGTATGTAGTAAAAGCGGGCGTTAAACACTACACATTTCATTTCATAAGTACTGGCATTTTCTGTATTTTGAAATGAAAGTTTGCGAGCGAACTAAAATGTTCTGGCAATGAATTTTACTCGTATTTTATTCGATAGGGCGTTTATGTGGTGATAAACAAAAGTGGGTTTAGCTTTTGTGTGTTTGTTCCTTTCACGTCAATAAAGACGACCACAATGAGTATTTTCGTTCTGCTCATGCACCTTCTGTGGCTTTGGCAGCTCGATTAAACGCACAATTATGAATTACCTTGATAGCAAGCAAATACAAAATTGTGTATTACGTTTGCTGCTAATTCTTATTGCAAATGGCTCTTAGCTCTCCTCGACATTGCATGTAAAAGAGTATTTTTCTGTCTTTCTTACAAATGGAGATGACCTTTGTAAACTATGTATCCTTCACACAAACAAAAAAGCTGCTCATAGTAAAAGCCTGCTAATGGAGCTTTTAATTGGGCAGCACACCACACTCACTCGTAGTTCAAGCGCCTCGGTATGTCGAGGTTGAAGGTGAGGTGTCCGATTATTTCGGTTTAAGCTGGAATCATCATTAGGTACTCTCTTTCAGTCAGGACGGGTTCCATTCATTGCTATCCATGGAAATTTCATTCATTAATATTTCATTTTAATGGATTCTGTTCCAATTAGAAACAATACCAATAACCAGAAACGATTACATGAACTGCAATGTTTAGCGACTTTCAGACATGTTCAACGATGTTCTGTGGTTTACGTTATCTGATTCTTAATTAGTAGCTGTGTATACTTAGACGTCTGACAGTTATCATGAACTTTTGAAAAAAATGCAAGATACCTGCATACATATACACGTATACATTAGTCAATTAAAACCTGTTACGCGTGCTGACTGAAATACGTTGTAAACAATTTACATTAGGAATATCTACCTCCTAATATCCTTTAAATATGTACCAGAAAGTGAATGTTTTAACATTTAGGAACAAAAGTAAAACAAATCGATGTTTAAAAAATCTTGATTTGCTATAATGATTTTATATATCCACTTTCGACAAAGTATTCCTACAAAAGCTGACAAGGAACTATAGCTACACTTATATCTGTATTCGTTTGAGAGTTTGATGACATCATCTCTGTTCTATGTGGGGCCTGTGTGCCAAACATCGGGTGTGGAGTATAACTGGAAATACCCGAAAATTACTCCAGAATACATAGGAACATATAGGCATAGTAACACAGCATTCTAAGGGGGGTACTGTTTACCCCCGATGGGCGGCGGACTACACATATACGTAAGGAGTGCCGGCACAGAGTTGACAAGGGATGTCCAGCAGCTACTTCCAAGTGGTTGCATGCGGCACTTTTCAGGCTTCAGTTTTGGGCGTTGCGGTTCTACTCCGCAGCAGAATTTTAGTGCACAGGCCTCATATAGGGCAGAAATAATGCCACTAAACTCTCAAGCGAATACAGGTGTGAGCATAGTGATAGCACCCTTGTTATCTATTTCATGTTAATCAAGATATATGTCATTGCATACTCATTGTGCGATCAAGGGTGATACAGAAGACTGAAGTGGTAATAAAAAAATCTTCAAAACATAGGTTTCTATATAAAGTGTCCCAGAAAGAGGATTACATTCTGTGAGCATTACCCACTCATATTAATTCTACGGCATTCCATATCATTTATTACTGTCAATGGGGGACACTGTGAACATTTTCATTATTAGAATAACATTTTTATGTATTTGGCATATTGACAAAGTAAAACGACATCCTAGCCGATCATGCTGTGTACCTTCAAATAAAGCCAATTTTATTTGGCATATATGGATACTTTGAACGTTTTTCCATTTAAATGCTTATATATTTCCATTTTGCATATTTTAATGCATATATGGGCGTTATTCCTGCGTACCTCAGTTTATTATCAAATGTGAATATTTATCTGATAAAATGATTATCATTTTCCAGGAAAACAAACATTTAATGAAAAATATAACATCAGTTATTGCGGATATTAAATTGTTGCGACTTTGACAATTGCGTTCTCATTAAAAGAACTAAAGCCTTAAACACCTGTGACAATAAAGTCATGTGATATGTAATGTTTCATTTTCAATAATACTTGTCGATCAATTTTACAGCAAAACCAAGTGAGAACTAAAGCATGATTGATCTGCTTTACGTTTACCCGTCGACATGCCGAAAGAAAAAGTATCAGCATGATTTATTGAAGAAATGGGTTTCTGAATTAAAATGTTTTTCTACTGATGGGAGAATAATCTTCTGTGAAATGTGTGAAAAACAGTAAGGTTTTGGTTATGTGCTAGCTTTACGATAATTTTTATTATCCTTATTCAGTTCTTGGTGACTTCAAAAATTAGTTTATTAATGGGAATCTTAGAAATTTTCAATGTATCCGCTTTATTTACTACCATGCAGAATCAGTCAAGGTCGCTTTTGTGGGGCAGATGCTGTGTGAAAAGAAATGTTAACTCCAAGTACATAAAAGGACGGCTCATCATCGCAAAGGAACAATTAAAGAGCAGATTCGAGGTCTGTTTTCTTCTGGGTCAAAAAATAGCGCATTTCATAAAGACCTGTGTGAGGCTATGGTTGCTGCCAAATTACCTTGAAGACTTTCAAATAACGTAGATTTTAGAAATTTTTCTAGAAAAAGACACCAATGGAAATATCTATGGTGCAACAAACCTCAGAAATTGGTATTATTTACCGTTATACGACTTATTGAGTTTGAGACTTTACAACTATATATTGAGATTATAAAGAAAACATGGTGCAATGAAAATGTTTAAAAATTAAATTCAAATAAATAGTTTCAGGTTATCGATAACATCAGGGAAGACATAGGCAATAATTTTGCATGGATGGGATTATCAAGAAAACCGATGGAGGGGCGGTGTATACTTAATGCATTAACTAGCAAACCTCGCTTCAGTCGATCTGGCATCTGGAGATTAAAGCTGCGGATTTACTTTTAGAAGGAAATAATACATTGCATAATTTTAGGTCAACGTGGTATTTTTATCACATTTTGAAAATTATGTAACAATTTTATGTCCTAAAATGGTATCACCCCGTCTTCATTATCGATGGTAGATCTGGAAAAGATCCCGTAACAATCACTTTGATATCTGGGGATGCGGTTTACAGATGTCTGTTGTAAACCGGAGTAACTAGAGTGTATAATAAATTTAATATTTTAAGGCCTTCTTGAATTGTTATGTGAAATTATATGACAGCTTTTAAAACATTCTGCTTTGAAAAGACATTTGGTGTCTCTGCGACTCAACACCCAAAAGGATAGTTGAAGGGAGAAGGAAAGAGAGGAAGAAAGAGAGAAAGAAAGGGAGGGAGGGGGAGAGAAAAAGAAAGAGAGAAATAAAGAAATGGAGGGACTAAGGGAGGGAGAGAAAAAGAAAGAGAGAAAGAAAGAAAGGGAGGGACTGAGGGAGGGAGAGAACAAGAAAGAAAGAGAGAAAGAAAGGGAGGCGCTGAGGGAGGGAGGGACAGAAGGAGGAAGGAAGGGAGGAAGGAAGGAAGGAAGGGAGGAAGGGAGGGAGGGAAGAAGGGAAGGAGGGAGGAAGGGAGGAAGGAAGGAAGGAGGGAAATCTATCAGCCATCAAGGCTGTTGCTGTTTCCAACCTAAGTTCCTCCCTCAAACTCCATTTATGCGCTTAGGTTGCCTTCCCTTTCTAGCGAAGATTCCACTCTATTATATAGCGAGTGTATAAGTATCCAGACTCAAGGACCTCAAATATTAGGTGATACGTAATGTTTCTGTGTGTTTTCTCTGGCTAGCAATTGTTATGCCTGGTATGGTGGTTGGAGTGGTTTCGGAGCAGAATAGCGGAATCATTGCATATATTACGGGAAAGAGGTTTCGAATGGGTTCATTCAAATATACGTAGCACGTCTTCATATCACAATTACATGTCGTCTCATGATATGTGCATAGAGAACTGGGCAGTCTACAGAAACCGATATGTATAAGGAGACCCTTATTCATTTCTCGAGGATACCAATCTATATCTTGCTTTAACAGCAATTAACTAATTTGAAGAACATTCATTGTGTCAGAGAATTGGGTGCTGAGAAGCAAGGGCACAGTGATTTGAAAGAGGTAGTTACATTTTATTCAGGACATGCTGCCCAGTGCTATTCCGAATTTTGTAATGGTTATATGCATGCAGCTCTATGCACCAAACTAGAGCTGCATGATGGAATTGTATAATGTTTCCTATGCAACGAAAACTGAGGTGTTTCATCAACTGAAATAGAGAAATTTATCTAAGTAGTATTAATAAGAATTATGTACTCTTCCTTTGCAGAAGCCCTGTATATCTAATGATTAAAAACATTATCTTGTTCCAGAATAGTATCTAATTCTGAAAGGCGATGATGAAGCAGATGTTGCCAATACGTAGCAAGACACCAAGGCAATAGATGATTTTTTTGTGCTGATGATGTTCTACTGCAGCTGATTCTTAATCATTTACCACTAAACAAGCAGAGCCTCGCCAAACATTATTGCGAGTATTCTTAGCATATATCTCAAAGAATCTTCTGACTCAAAAAGTGTAACTGTTCCCACATTTTCTCTATGATATCTAACAGCTGTAATTCTTTTCAGGAGACCAGATATTTCGTTACCAAAAAGTGTTATCTAACAGGAATAATGTGCAATACTTCAGATCCAATAGCAAGAAACCAATGGAGAAAAATTAGAACAAAAATACCTTTGCAAATATTCATGGGAAGCTGAGACTGCTAGAAGATCAAATGAGCCACATTGACGCCCCCAAGAAAGCTACAAGTGGCAACTCTTGTACTACAAGGCAACATCCTCTCAAAAAGCCACAGCGCAAATGTGGAACTCCTCTACATTTCAGCGCTGTTCATAAATAAAATTAAAAATTAAAACATTGACAATTTGGTATACATAGTATTATCAGTCCGGGGCATCATTCTAAAATTGTCCTTATATTTGAAACATTCCTGAAAATGAACAGGTGCTCGTACAGTGACTACAAGAAATATTATATTCTCCTATAACGACAGTGCGTTTATGGAAAAAGGAAGAATTAGACTATGAAATGTTGTTTTAAATAGTGATTACGTAATTTTACATGAGAATGAAAGTTCTCAATTAAGGACTTGAATCCTATATAGACATACAATCGTGAAACCTATTATAAAAGAAATGGCTATGTAGAGACAAGGAATCGGACCAGAAAGACGCTGGAAGTGTATAGTAAAAATAAAATAGGGAAATCATTATCTGCTTTATCAATTGGTGTTATTCATAAAAACGCGTTATACTTCCTTGTATACCCCATGAAAAGAATTCCCTAAATTACACTGAAACTTGTTAAATTAAGAACTGCATCACATCAGTCAGGGGTTGTATACAAATATTTTCTTATGAGTTGTCAGACAATACAAAGAGGTCGGTGCAGGAACATTTACACTAGTTTGAATTTCAAGTATAATATTGACAGCTCCATTTACAATCTCAAGCTGATGTCAGCTCTCTGTGATAAATATCGGTGCATGTTTAAGGAAATGCTTTTCTCTTCAATAGTGGGTAATTGTCTTTCGCATAACAGGAGTTTTGGAACTTTGAATACATTTCGTATGATGTTGCAAATAGAGTTTTTGAAGTCTTTGTTCATATCGTGGTAGGGATGTTGATTCGCTATTGAGATAAAGTTTCAAATTAGGAGCAGTCTGTAGATGTTTTTTTTTCTCTTTTGAAGTGTGGGCACCCACAGTTACACATCCTGTTTCTTTGGTTTCGATGCTGTTGTGATGATCTAGTTTGCGGAAAAGCAGATTGAACATGGAAATCCATGGGTCAGAAAACGATATGTAATGGTCTGTCTAACATCACAATCTTGAGGATTTCTGCATTTTCATTATTAGAAAGGCGTATTAAAGGCATTCTGCATTCGATATGAGTAAGCTTAATAGCAGAGTTCTCTTCTCCTCCAGGTGCCAGAATACAATTCTTAGTGTTCTTGGATAAAATGAAAACCAGCTCAAACTTGCTATTGAGAACAAGGACCTTGTGGTCATTAAATGCCAGAAGCATAGACAGCAGTATGTACTATGGCATTTATGCTCAATTCGAAGAATAAATTACATCCACATCTTCTCCAGGGTAGCACAATCCAGCGTCGTGAGTTCGCGGGTTCAAACCCGGCACACGACGATGCACTTTTTCGGGCGTAAAAATCCTTGGAATGGCTTACTTTGGCAGAGAAGTTAAACCGGTGGTCCCATGTCGTAGGTTTACGGCACGTAAAATAACCTTAAGCCCTTTAAAGAGCCATTGAGCAAAAATTAAGGGATCTTTCTCGCCCGATATAGAATGGAACGCTGAGAACCAGAGCAGTTAAGCAGCGTCCATAAAAGTTCAATTCCAATTTTCCATCCAGGATTGAGTAAAGATTGAGGACAAAACAGTTGCGCATAGTTGATGGAATTCCGGGATTTTTTGTTCTATCTATACATGATACACTCATGTTTAGTTGAATCCCGTCAAACACAAATGTGATAGTTGGTGATCCTCGCCGCAGTACCTGTTCCAACAGGTTTACTAATAGATCTCTCAATATAGAACTATCTCCAATTGCTAGAGTGTATAAATATTCAGCTTGACAAGGGATTATCTTCACGTTATCAGAATCCAAAGCCAATGTATTGTAAATAGAAACACATGTTCCTCCTCTTTAGCAACCGTGTCCTCAAATGTAGGTGTTTCGGGCACATTGAAGATATCCATTACAGAATTTTCAAACCCAAAACCTTGAGGAACTTCCGATTGTTTGATGTTGACACTGAGCGACAAAGGCAGAATATAATGAATACGACGCTGCAGGATCTTCTATCATTGCAGGCGTCCTCTTCCGAAATCCATTCTTATTTCGACAAATGTGAAGCCTTGTGCTTATATGCTTGTTTCTAAAGCCGATAGTATCACTGCTTTGGTAGACTATTCGAAGACTAATATGCTCAATAAATTAGTTGTTCATAACAGAAAGGTAAATTGGATTTGAAGGCTGTAGCAAAATGTAACATTTAGGCAGGACAGAAAGGTTACATTTGTAGTTTAAATACTGCACCCAAATCGTATGATGTTTACGTTAAGCATGTTTATCAAAAAATCAGATGAAAAGTCTCAGTAAAAGGACATTTAATTTCAGCATTCATTGTTTTATTAGGTTGAATGAAAATGACATTCAATACCAATTCAAACTTAATTTTGATGCGCACATTAATATCAACAAACTCGTAAGGGATATCAATGGCCTTAATGTAAGTATAATTCACGTATTGGTAATTATGAGAACAAATAAAGTTCCTGAAAACAGTTAAATATTTCTCTTTCTTCTAACACACAGCACAAATTAAATAAACGTAGTTACACATATTAAAATATCATATATCAGAGTTCTAACATTACACGTCTGACTTCCACGGCGTCAAACTTCAGAACAAATGAAACCCCAGCAAACAGTTAAAACAAAACAAAAACCTAAAATAATAAAGTACCCATAGATTAATGCACTAAATTGACATTAGCAGGAAATGCATTCTAAATATTTGCTTCTGTAGAATAACTTATTTTTTTTTCGAAAGATTATATCAAAGCCAGTTGTTACATTTACGTTTGCTGTTAATGACGACAGCAAAGTCCGTCTGGGAATAGTGCGGTTCCAACGTCGGATGCTGTAACCGTAAGCAGATACTATTAGTACGTATCTCAACAACAGATTGCAGTACTAGCCTCTAGTCGTGTGGTTTAAGAAAAACAATTAGAAATATAGCATGTGGTGAAAAATATAAGTAAAGTTATATATTTTCAATTGAATCTTTGATCTACAAAACAGTCGTAAATTTAGCGAAGTGAAATTTTTATTACTTACTAAATTATAAAGGCACTTATCAACCTGCATTTGTATTAAAGACTGTATATTGAAATATTAGACCCCCACAAAATGTACTCTTCGTACATGGAACAGTTTCATTCATCATCTTCAGTAGAATAACTTTGGTAAAACATTCTTTGTCATTCTGTGAACTAATTTCTGATTTGCTATCTATCTCACTGTTACTGCTACATGGAACAGTTTCAGTCTTAATCTCTAGTAGAAGATCTTTATTCTCACGGTCGTATAATTTTTGGAGCGGGATCAGACTATATAGTCTGATGCAGCCATTATAAACACATCCACCAAAATAGTAGGTTTCCTTTCTCACATGTTAACCAAGCGGGGTGGTGTCTGGTGCCTCTCTCTAACATCCATGTTTCAAAATCAACCAGACGAACTGTAACTGGTGTTGTCTTCTACATACCCATTCTCGTATATATTAATAAAGGAATCCCGCTGTTCACAACTACAGCAGACAGCAACGGATTAATCGAAGGACGAAATATTGGAGACCGCCAAAGTTTGTCCCCGCCGAATTCAGGACACTGATGAGGCCATACTGGGCATCAAACAAGTAACCAACAGCATCACGAGAAAGAAGGAAGGCAATTCACAGGCTAAAGTGCTACCGGTGGACAAGAAAACAAAGAAAACTTCATGCAACCTTACGTAGGATGACAAAGTTCCGAGTACCAAAAGTTTGTTTTTACTGTCAACATTAACTCTTTCCAACCCATAAGTGAACCTTAGCGTCATTATCGCAGCTAACAACTCTCTCTGGTGCCAAATTTTGAAAACACTTATTATGACAAGGCTCTAACTGCAGACGATGCAATGTCATTAACTTTTTCAACACTTGTTTCAGTCACAAGTAGGTTAGCACTATAACATACACTATATTGTAGTAACGCTTCTAACATACACTACTGATTACAATTTTGGTAATTGCCAACGGATGTTTCCTCCGGTTTATAATTGGTGTAGATATGTGTAGAGGAATGACTGAAGGATGTCAAACCAGGAAGGAACCGATGCAAAGGAGCCGGCCCTCGTTGCCATGGTCCCTATAGCGTATGTGTCTAGCGTGATGCCGCGTAGAGGGTCGCGGGATCGAGTCCCGCCTTGGGCATGGGTGTTTATGTATATAGTGAATATGTGTGTAACTAAGTAAAAGAGATAAGAAAGTAAACGGAAATAATGAAAAAAACAGTTAAATAAGAAAAAAGAAAAGGAAAAATATTTATTTATATACATGGATATATATTTTTTATTAAAAAATGAAATCATGCCAAATGAGAAATCAGCGCATAATTCTTGTACCTAGCAGTGGAAACAACCGCAATCCAATGGCACAGAGTGTGTACAGCGGGAAGCGAACACGTTATTAGGACTCCAACTTCTGTGTATTCTGGGAAAGACGTTTTGTCGAACTACAGGAAAAGAAGTGGATATAAATGTAAATACTGTTTATGTCTTCATTTCTATTAATCATTCAGGAAAAGCACACCAATATACATAGTGAGAACATTAGCAGAAGGGAAAGATTGTGGGCTGGAGAGGTGAAGATTGGGGTGGAGGGAAGTTGGGGGAGGGGAGTATCAGTAAGAGAGAATGGAGACAGAGGAACCTCAGCGTTAAAGAGTAACACTAGCAACGTTGCTTGTTCTGCTGAAACAACAAATTGAAATGAGAAAGGAAATGGCAATGATTGTGTAACAGAAGGGGGAGACAAATATAGAAAGATCCCGCAAACGAGAAAGAGATCCTGCGATAATACCTCTAAGATGACGATGGAAAAGAAGAAGCAAAAACGAATAGTGGAGATATCATTTTGAAGAGAAGAAAGAGGAAGTATTGATAAAGAAGAACATTTCTGATTTGGATGATGAAAGAAACAGTTCATAATTCACATCAGTTTCTCTACACTAAGTATACAGAACCTGATTTGTACAGTTTCTTTTCCTGTCCACTTAGTTGTAATCAAAATAAACGTTTCGAAAAATTATCTGGCTTCTTCGTGTAGCAAATGTGAGCTGGACATTATTTTACCAAACTCTGAGTTTTATTTCGTGCCTCAAATTTCTCAATTGAGTAAATATTACTTTAAGCCTTTTGGCAATTATCGAAAACAAATTGTATTTTATAAAACTAATCAGAGCCATGTTCATGATATTAAATTTAGAAAGTCCTTCATGTAAAGGTGAGTTTGAGGTAAAAGAATTCCTGAAAACCTTTGTGTCGGTCTGTGGCAAGATAGAGAAGCTACTAAATATGAAGTTTGCTAAATAATGTAGGTACGTTTTTTGAGTTGCAAGGTTCACAGATACACGGGAGTTTTTATTTTATAAATCTCTAGAGGTTCTCTAAACATGCATTTCCTATAAAATATTGACATCAAATGTTTTGGTGAAATACAATACCTGCACAGACTATCAAACGCAGTGATGAAAGGACAAGTGGCAATCTACTTTATAGTACTATTAAGCACGGCATTTTAAGTGTAATGAATTTGAGTATAATTATTGCTCCCAACAACGTTTGGAATAAAATAGAAGGATTCAAAATTCAGAAGAGCAATATCATAATATCCTTTAGCATTACTCATCCAAGAGGATTCAGGTACGTGATAAGAACAGACTCACTGCCGCTAACAGCATTGGGATAAACATTTCAAGCACAAGTGTCCACAGATGACTGCGGTAAAACTCTAAATCTTCCTATAATATGCATTGATTGAACACCTTTGGAACCTATTTCTTTCATAGGTTTCAACTTTCCAAAGTTATCAAAATCAGTCTTGTCACCTTAACAGCAATCCAGTGCATGCTTTTATTCTTTGAGGGAACGAGATTGACGATAATGTTCTCATAATAATGAAGCTTTGAGGACAACTTATCGAACATATATAGATACAGCTTTAAAATGAGGAATTATTAAAATACGAGCATACAAGACGAACTTAGTGTTTAGGTTTCTTCTGAGGTACACCCTACTTGAGTTTTCTGATCTGCTTTTTTTGTTCTGGCGCTACTTCCTTGTCTTCAGGCCATATCCTTGTTTCATTTTAAGGCTCTGAGCAATTTAAGCTGCACCACCAACCGTAACATATAGGATTGCAATAGCTAGTATGAGAGGTGGCAGAAATTCACCATGATACTTCTTCCTAGAACCAGCACCAAAAGGAATCAAAATTGCTTTTACCGGCCTTGCAGCCAAGTTTTTACATAAGATAGCGTCCGATGGTTGCACTTTCTTCTAGACGATCTCCGCTAAGATGCTATCAGTAATATTTCTCGAAGCAGAGTCCTTGCGCTCTGCATAGGTGAGGTATTGTTTACAACTCTCATTTAAAAGATGAATTCCAGGATCTCCTCTCTAAGCGTTTGTGTAGCTTTGTTCCAGGTCCGCAAAATCTGCAAGCGGGCAAATGTGCTTCAAACGGCAGGCAATTAATGAGAGAGTTAATTAAACCCGATTCTCTTGAGACCTTATTCCTCTTAGCTCTCATTATACACTAATTGATTTTATGATTGTGCTCGCCTTTTATAGGTTTTTCCTAGTACGACCATGCCATCAGGCATTACACTTCTCTTAAAGAGAATAACAGGTAATGCAATCGCATTCGATAAGTTAGTATACACACATTAAGCGTGATTTTATAATTTTATAATTCAGCCCATAAGATTTCCCTGTGCCTAATCAGGTGTTGGAGTTTCAAACTGATTTTAGACGTGATCGCCACTAATGTCAGAGCTCTTATTGTAGAGAGCTCCTGCGCAGGAGAAACAAATTTATCGTCACATATGCTGTTTCATGAGGATGTCTTACATTTTGAAAACTTGTACACTTATTCAAAGTCAACCCATGTACCAATATCTAAACAAACTACCTAAAATAACTGACAGAGCAAAGGGGTTCTTTTTTAGTGTTTAACGCCCGTTTTTACGGCAGGTGGTGAACTAATGATACATGAAATGAAAATGGAGCACCGGTGGAATGAGATGGCGGGGGAAACCGGAGCACCCGGAGGAAACTCGCCCCTATACCGCTTTGTCCATCACAATCTCACATGGGGTTGCTAGGAATCGAACCCAGGCCGCTTTGAGAGCAAAGGTGAATAATTATGATGGAGCAAGTGTCTTGTAATCGTCTGATGATAAAGAATATTCAGTGATTACTATTTTATGACGCCATTGCTGAAAAGCAGGGAAATTCGCATCATTTTACAGCAGGGGTAGGCATTCCAATGTAGACTACATATTTAATACAGTCCTATGCCAAAGTCCCGAAACAAATAATCCATTATAATATAAAAGTGATTGTTCTCTTGAAACAAAATAAATTAAATTTGAAGAAAAAATATATTATGATTATATAGAAACTAATAACACTGCTATTTAAAGACTTATGCAAGGAAGACTCTTTGTAGTGATAATTCCCAAATTTCTATGCACGAGTATTCATAAAGGAACGGCTTTGATGTTTACCAGGTGGCCCAAATACCCCGACTTTCAGGTAAGCAGATATCCCTTCGTGCATTAGAACAGTTGCAGAACGAAACAGGGTAAATCCAGTTAAGTAGACGGCAATGTCGTGAACGAATTCTGTTCTGCTGCGAGCGAAGCAAAGTAATTTTCAGGCTTTAACTAGCATGCGTAGTCCATGATAACAGAAAAGAACAACGTAAAAAACCTAAAAGGTTTTAGAATGCTTTCCAAATATATTAAAAATTCTTTATTTATGAAAGAATAAACTCACTCTTTAGATTGGCAATTTATTGAGCGAATTTTATTTAACTTGTCAGCAATCACCCATAGCAATTGTTACATTCTCCACTACGTATTTAGAGATGTAGGAAAGCATTGCATTCCTTCCAAAATATCAGTTCTGAGATTTCAGTGGAAATACAGTAGAACAGTAACTCTGTACTCGTGTGACGTCATTTGATCACTAGGATTATATAATCAATGAATGAAAGATGTTTTTGCTTCGTTTGAATTCAAACCTTTCATAACCTCTTGGGCTGACACGTGAGAGAGACACAGTTTAGTCATTGGGCTCAGGCGTACTCCTCTCTGCACTATGCTATTAAAATGTCAGATGCCTCTAAGGGACACGAGAGATAGTATCCACGATAGCGCATCAGTTACGAAATAAACACAAGTACATGTACAACCTATAATAAGTACCTTCAAATCACATTGAATGAAACAAAACAGCAGAGTTATCCAAAGTTTCGATAATGTTTGCATACAAAAGCTAAGAACTGCAGATGCACTACATTGCTTCATATTCTGTTTATCTTGAGCTAACGGCGCAGATCTGTCGCCTTAATGTTTAGATTTACTCTACAAAAAATAGAGTGACTTAATAACTATCATAAGGACAACAACAACAACAACAACAACAACAACAACAATAATAATAATAATAATAATAATAATAATAATAATAATAATAATAATAATAATAATAATAATAATAATAATAATAATAATAATAATAATAATAATAATAATAATAATAATAATAATAATAATAATAATAATAATAATAATAATAATAATAATAATAATAATAATAATAATAATAATAATAATAATAATAATAATAATAATAATAATAATAATAATAATAATAATAATAATAATAATAATAATAATAATAATAATAATAATAATAATAATAATAATAATAATAATAATAATAATAATAATAATAATAATAATAATAATAATAATAATAATAATAATAATAATAATAATAATAATAATAATAATAATAATAATAATAATAATAATAATAATAATAATAATAATAATAATAATAATAATAATAATAATAATAATAATAATAATAATAATAATAATAATAATAATAATAATAATAATAATAATAATAATAATAATAATAATAATAATAATAATAATAATAATAATAATAATAATAATAATAATAATAATAATAATAATAATAATAATAATAATAATAATAATAATAATAATAATAATAATAATAATAATAATAATAATAATAATAATAATAATAATAATAATAATAATAATAATAATAATAATAATAATAATAATAATAATAATAATAATAATAATAATAATAATAATAATAATAATAATAATAATAATAATAATAATAATAATAATAATAATAATAATAATAATAATAATAATAATAATAATAATAATGTTAGTAATATAAATAATAATAGAATAATAGCAATAATAGAAATCAAATCCCACTGAAACACAACGTGCCCTCTTTTTTGCATGATTTCCTTTATGGAGCCTTGCAGTGCGTGTAGTTCGTAACGGTAGATAATAGCATCGTAAAGAGAATGTAAAAGATCTGTGCTGCACTTACATCACTTTCTCTACTCATGTAAAATATTCTTGCACATGCTAATTTCTATTTCATATCAATCGGAATAAACGTTTATTGCTAATTTTCTTGTAAGTGCGAGGTTAATATGGGAATGAATGTTATATATGCAAGGTTAATATGGGAATAATAGCTTTAAGGGGTAGTCGACTGCTGAAAGGGCTGGTCGCTTGTGACGCCTTTTACATTCCATTGTGTTTAATGGACAAGCGTTAAAATGAATATCGGCTTTCCATTTGATCAAAAGCGTAAATATTGGAAAATTCAGACAAATACCCGTAATATGGAATACCTTTGAAACTGTTCACTCCACAAAAAATAAGTATTGGATATAAGTTGTGTGTTTTAAGACATCTCCATTTTCTATGTAGCAAGATTTTGTCTATATTTAAGTTTCCGGGTTATGCAAAAGTCACCCAGAATGTATAGGACTTCTGGGGACATTCCCGTAAAATTCAAAATATATATTTCATTTATCATGAAAATATTTTATACATATTACGTTTTAAATAAAATCGTTGAGTCAGTTTTGAGAAAGTTACAATTTTTGAAAAATTGCCCTTCTAAGGGGTAGCCTAGAGTGGGGGGGGGTTTCTTGAAAATCAGCTTGTCGCATACTTGGAGATGTTGAACTAAAATACCGAGTTTGGTATTAACATACTTTCTGAGTATGAGTTATATTGTACACGGATACACGGTCACACACATACACACACACACACACACACACACACACACACACACACACACACACACACACATACACATGAGCAACGCGGAAATTCTTCTGAAAATACATTTTTAGGGAGGACAACAAAGCTTGTACTTGCACTGAAATCTTGGTTCGTTACCGTTTCGTCGATTCCCGTTTTGTCGACTTTCAGAAAAATTCCCGTTTTGTCGACTAGCCTTTTAACCTATACGTAAATCAGTGTTATTACTGTCCAGCAACGCAAAGAAGGTCCCTGAAGGGAATGTGCTCCCTCACAAAGTGGGACAAGGACAGCGAATGTGTGTGACAGGGAACGCATGCTACACAAGAAGCAGAAACGTTAAAAAAGCATGCATCCTATTCGCTCTGTACAATAATATCGAGAAGATTCATTCACAAAAGTAGAAGCCGTCAGAATGTTTTTGAATGGTCTGTAACTGTACTGACATGGGGTGTCATAAACCTGTCCAGAGAGGGTGTGGGAACCTTCTGCAATCCCCCTGCGTCTTAGGCTCCGGAGACTTTCTCTCCTGTGGTATACTCTAATAATTTCCTTTTCGTCGATTCACTAAACTTTCTTTCACACTTTATACAGTTTTAGGACCTTAAAAGTTAAAAATTTCAAACTTACTGTTTGTTTGAAATTCACAAGTGTTACGATGGTGTATTTAAAAGTTTTATCAACTGTTTTGTCTCGTCACAGTAAATGACAAATATACATAATTAAGTCGTAAATACAGATTTTGTCAAATTTGACGTGGTACAGCTCATTATAAAATTTTACTATGTAAAGTAAACGTTTTAGAGTTTGACCTACAGTACCACGATCATCTAAAAGATCTTGAAGGTTCTGATCCAAATCTCGATATTTGTTTGTGGTTTCGGCATTGGTATATGCTGGTTAATTTGCTGTACAACTATTTTATAATATTCTGCCTCTTTCCACAGAATAGCTAATAATTAGTAAAACATTAGGATGGTTCTTTCCAATTTTCTTGTTTAAGCGATTATGCCATCCCTCCACAGTATTGGTAGTTCCATGTCGTTATTTATAACAAACCCAAATGTGATCGTTTTTGAGGCACAGATTTACAAAATAATCGTTAAATTCGACTACGGTGGTAATTTTAGGTATTGTTTCCATTATATATAGAAATCCATCTTGTTGTAAACCGGTGTTAAGTACGCAAGGGCAGCATATATTTTTATATGGCTTCGGATTTCCTTTTCCTGTTTGTATAATTGAGTAAGTCCCAGTTTCTCAGTTTTTCTCCAAATGGCTTGGTTAAAGTGGGAATTACATCCTTTGATTTCCACATTCGAAAAAGCAGTTTTTTATTGCTTTGATTACCGCTATTTCAATATCAATATAGAACTTTTGAGGGTTAAATTGTGGTATTTATCCTTCAATAATCAAAATAACAAACAATAAGTTTGTTTTTCTCGATATGATAATAAGACATACACAACTGGAACTACGTTTGTTGTCTCGCATGTGCTTCCGACATCCATATGGATAGTATATAGTTGATCAAACAACGAATAACAAGACTTAAAAGTTTCGTCTCCAAGCAAACATGTGCCTGAATTTAACAAAACTGCATCTTCTAAAAATGCCAGGATACGGTCCTTAGTGCCGTTATCCAAAAGAACACAATCACTAAAATTTTCGGCAACGATAATAACGTGGCGACGAGTATGTATTACCGAGTATGTATTAAGGATATGTACTATCAAAGCACTACGTCTTGCATTACATAAAAATGTTTCACGGAGGCGAATGTGGGTATTTGGGTTACAAAATATAAACCTTTGTCTTTAACACTTACAATTTCTTGACAGTATATTTGTGGTATCGGCGTCTGCTCTTCTCTGGCTCTCTTTTTGATTTTAGTAATATACATTTCAACTCCGTTGTTGGCAATGTTGGGTTCACAAGTATTGTTAACTGCGAGTCGGTTGTAGTATTTCTAGGGCATTTACGCGTATAGCAGGTACATCTTTTGTTTTTGTTCTGATAAACTTTGCTAAGCGTTAGCCTACGTCCGGCATACAAAATTATCGGTTTCCCTCGTTTCGATACAATTTCAAACTCCATTTTTTAAGCTGTACTGAACACTGACTTTATCCTTGTTAACTCACTGAACGCCTACAATAAACTAAGTCACTGTAAGGTAGTAGCGGGTTGGGTTGCTTGGTTTACCTGCGTCGACAAAACGGGAAGGGCCATAAGCGATTAGCCTTGGTTCGACGAAACGGTAATAAAGCAGGTAAAATTACGTAGTCGACGCAACGGTAAATTGACAAAACGGGAATGTACAGAAATCTCGGAATGGAATTTTTAGGTGGAATGTGATACTTTCCCTGCTTATTGTAAATTATTACGAAGCAGCGAACGTAAAAATAGCTATGGTTATCCCAGGACAAGTTAGATACAAATTCCTCAACTATTTGCCGGTCTAAAAAGTGAGTTTATTCTGAGGAAAATACTATTTAACTTAATAGAAAAAACATTCTAAGATATTTCCGATTGTTAACAGTGTTCATGTGTCTTATCACATACTACACACGGTAGCTCAAGATTGCGAACTGCCTCTCTTCGCTTGCAGCACAACAAAATTCGGTCACGTCACTGTCGTCCGTTTAACAAGATTTTCCCCGTTGCGTTCTGCAACCGTTCTAACGCACGAAGGGATATATGCTTAACTGAAAGTGGGGCCATCTGGTATATTAAAGCAGAAAAGAAAGAAATGGATAATCTGTATCTTGACATGAGTATTGACAGGTTCGGAGCACAGGGAACTGCACCACTGAAAGGAGCACTTCATCATTCAATTCGAGAACAAGAGACTGCAATGTTCAGGACCCTGAGGAAGACAATGATGAAGTCACTAAATTCAGTGTTGATGCGCTTATGGCTTCTGTTAACAATCGAATGCAAGAATTCTGAAAAAGCATACGTGAACTAAATTATGCTTAGCAACAATATCCAGAAATTGCTAGAGACGCAATATCTTATGTAATTCTTGAACAAAAATTTGCACAAACGAGATGATGGAAACATCGTTCGGGATTTAGCAAGCATGAAGATAGTTACCACCTCAGGAAGTTGATGTGCCGTATAAAATGTGTATATTAGACTATATGTGTCCAAGAACACAATCGCTCGATTTCCTTTCACAACATAATAATAGTAATAATGAGAACGATTTTGTTCTTTTTAAACAAAAACTGAAGTAGTATCTTGCGCATGGTTTATCAATAAACCGCAGTCCGTTACACACGCAGCCCGTTAGTGGGTCATGACAAAAGAACAATAGTACATATCAGATCTTACCGATGACAGTGATGCTACAACCAAAAGTTTGTCAAACTAATTGTAAGGAACAAAATGAATCACAGTAAGATTTGAACAGGAGACTAAATTCTGTTGGTAAAGATATTACTGAAAATGTGGGAAATCATAGAAATTATGACAGAACGATAGATTTCTATAGAGAAATGCTTCATGGTAACTATGAATAATGTGAATACTCTTAAATCTCAAGTGACTATCATAAATGCTGTATTAGAGTAAATAAAAACACAGCACATCATTACACTGTAGACGAAACCTTACAGATGGAATTCCCTGACGCACGTGATGACATCGGGACTCAATAACACAAACCACCAGTAAAAGGGGAGGTCGTTGCTTGCTATATGACATCATCAACACAACCTACTGCTAGAGTAGATACATTTGCTTTAAACAATAAGTTAGATGGAACCTTTCCAACCTCTGCTGCAACTGGAGATAAATTAAGCTTCAATGCTTAGGCAAATCGACAAAACATTTTTGTTCTCCCTTTCTCGTCAATGCTGGCGTTAGGAGGCGCTTCGGTTCCCTCAGAGCGAGGGAGCCGAAACATCTAAATTTAAAAAACGAATATAAAATTATACCAACAGAATAAAACGTAACCCATGCGTATTAACCCAAAGCGGGCCTGAGCCTGTCAACCTGACTGCTGGCATCACGCCCACGTATGTAAGGTAGAGGTGGGAAATCCTCCAACCGATACGGGGAGGAGATGTGGTCAGCATCTCGGCACCCCCAGCCGGAAAGTTAGCTTTCTAGTCCAGGGTTAACTACCTAGCATAGCCCCTCAATTTCCTAATGATGCTGAGTGGGCATCAGTCCTATAACCGGGACTTAAAATGCGCATCCCCCAGGGTTGAGATCAATCCCGGATGCATTCGAGACGCAGGGGAAAATAATGGCAAAATATAATATTGATCACTACAGCACCTATAGCAATGTGATTCTTGTAGCTTTAGAGCGTTTAATAAAAACGTTCGAGATAATGACATATCGAGAGTTTCTAGTGTCTATATCGTTTAACTAGAATAATTGCTAAATACAATCATACTTACCACTCAACTGTCCGAACGAAGCCCTGTGAAATGAGAAATTATAATCCTGTTCTGACTGTTTGAAAGTATAAACAGCTTCAAAAAGAGAAGCAGATTCCAAAGAAGTTGAGTGTTGCTGATTATGCGAGGATATTTAAAAACAAAGAAAATTTCGAAAAAGGCTTTGAACTTAACTGAAGTGTCGAAATCTTCCAAGTTGCTCATGTGAAACGAGACAATCCTGCTACCTACGCCCCAAAGGATAAGTATAGCGAAGGGATAAAGGGAGCATTTTGTGTTCATGAACTGAATGCTACTCTGTTTTGTAACACATATATGGTGAATGAGTGAGTGAGTGTGATGTTTTAGGGCCCGTCGACAACAAGGTCATTTGGGCCTATATGGTGAAGATTCTGCGTCTTCAAAGAAACAGAATTCTTGTGAAGTGGCATGGATTATCTAACAGTCAATGGATTTTTAAGAAATAACTTTTTGTAGGAATGTAATACTGAATCACGAAATCTTTTCATTTCCATTACTAAGTGTTTTATTACACACCGCCATTTGCCTTCATACTTATATTCTTAAAACGCACAAATACGATTAATAAGAAACATTATATACAAAACATTAATATATGCAAGTACTCTTTTTTAAATTATGATAAATAAAATAATAAAGAATGTGCAAATGAGATGGGGATGAGACAGCTAGGGATGTGGAATGGATTATGAAGTTCTAAGCGATGGAACTCCTACCTGCAATTCAATTTTATTAATTGATACTGTAGAAACATTTATGTTTGGTGCTTCTGAAGCAAGTTTGTTTAGCCGAAAATGTTTTGCTCAAATCTTTGAGGCACTTGAAATATTTGTTTGTGTTCCACCTTCGGTAACTCCCTTCACCTTTATGACGGTGAGATGATCGTACTCATAGTTATGGATTATTCGTTAGCATTAGTATAATTTGAAGTGTCGAAATGTTGGGGATGAGGTTTCATAAACTGATGTACGTCAGAAATAGTTTCAAAGATAAATAAATCTGTGTTCATACAATTGAATACAAAGGCATTCAGTTGGAGCTTCATTACTTCATAATAATTCATACATAATAAATCAGAAACTGTACAGCATCCCCTAGCTAACATAGGTTGGTGTCTTCATGAGGATCTCCTGTCACGTAGTTGTCAAAAGAGTGATAAAGCTTTCAAGTTGAACTAAAATTATGAAAGTGATTACATCCTCAACTTGTTCGAGTCTACAACACATCTGGAAATCCGATCCCCAGATGTCAAAGTGATTGATATGGAGATGTTTTTCCAAACACTCGATCGATAACAAAGATGGGGTAAAGCCATTCTAAGGGCTAAAACTGTCACATAATTTTCAAAGGGGTGATAAAAGTGCCAAGAGGGCTTAAGTTATGACATTTATTATACCCCCAACTTGCTCCGTCTACAAAACCATTTACTGATGTAATCTTTCCATGCCAAACTGATTGATATGGAAGGATGGGAGTTCATATGTTCTAACTCTTACCTTGCTTCACACACAAATTTGCGCACAATTAATGTAGGAGGAACAAATTGATAGTAATTGTATGTTCAAGATATTTACATAACAAACAAAAGGTATATCCCAAATTTTCTGCTAGTGGCCTTTGAAGTACCCTTCATTTGAAATCACTTCTGCATACTGGCAAGCCGTAATAAATAGGCAAATTCCCACTGCACAAAAATGTAGATTAAAGCACACAATTTATGTCAAATAGAAATATTTCTAGAGATAACCCTTTCCGAAATATTCCTTTTTATAGATTTAAATTTATTTCCATAAAAAGTGGTTCAAGCACTTTGTACATTTAGCATTGATAATTTCCGTTTAAGACAGAGGAACAATTCAAATCCTAACGTTTTACTGACGCACTTGTAGACATTTCAGACTTTTGGAGGGATGGATAATTGCTGTATAAAGCTATTGCAGCTAAAACCAGGATTTTTTCTCTAGTGAAGGGAAGGATAATGGAGTTTGATCCCTGGTTGTGACAAAGCCTGTTGGTTAACCACCTCCGTCCTTCACGAGAATTACCGTTATATGCGCTATAAGTGCTGTTCGCCATATGCCTTATAGACATGACAGATTTATGGAGCTATAAAACATCGAGGGGCGATATTGCGAGAAATGGGCTTGCTTGGAACCTCGCATTTCACTTATTAAACGGCCATGAAAACGCGCCTCTGCTGGAACTATTTAAACTGAGTTTGGGTGTTCTATGCAATAAGCCTTTACTCCACATCCTATTTTGGACAAACATACTCGTAAGTATAGTGAAATCTCCCCAAACCGGACAATGAATAAACCGGAATACTGTCTGCTTCAGAGACAATTTTTGGTCCCGGTGGAAATCATATACTTTATGTACAATCTTCCTGAATAGTATGCAAACTGGTCAACATGAAAATAGGGATAAGCTGTGCTTACAAAGAAACTGAAAATGTTTGAATATTTTATTTTTGAACAAACTCTACTTTCGAAGAATATCTGAATGTGGGTTATTGCAGTTAATGAGATTTCTTGGTAAAGGACATACTGAATGGAGACCCATCAAAGTGAAAAGAGAATGATCACAGTTGAAAATGTGTGTTTTTCCTCCACAGCTGTCTGTTAATTCAAACGGTTTATTCTGACAAAAGCTCTGTATTTTTGATAAAGAATGTTACATAAAAATGTGGCACTTTCGACAAAAGATACAACGAAATGACTCAATTAAAGGGAAAACAGACACGTATTACGGAATTTTTAACTCTACAGCTCAAATGTGGCAAAACGCATATCTACAAAATTTTAAATATAAAGAACGGATAATAAATAAAAGGTTTGCAGTTAAATAAGGTGATAAAACGCACTATTTTGACAGTATTGTCACGGTGTTTAAGATTGATCTTAAATCTATGCATAGGAAAATAGCGAAAATATCTCAACAAAACTGAAACAATGCAGGTTGGAGTCGCCCATCCCTTGAATATATTTTACTATGCTTATTAGAGATGTTTGGAGTATGCATTCATGCTCTATAAGGAGAAGCAAACACCGATTCGTACAAAATAAATGCCCTATAAGGAAAATATTTCTGTGCAAAGTTACATTCACTATATACAAATAAGTGCATGACCTTAACAAGTCATTTAACTTTAACAAGGATATAAAATTTTTTCAAATTAAGTTTCTGGTAATTTCAACTTAAGAAAAGTTTTAATACATTTTCGCAGCGAATCGCGCCCTATTTTCATTTAAGAAGTAAGGTAACGAGGGTAATAGTTTTTGGTTAATTAGGATGGAACATCGTGTTCGATAACAGCGATCGATCCTGGAAGGGTTACCACGATTATGACTACCTCAGCCGCAGAAGGTCGAAGACAACCTCAATTCTAAGTTTTGTAGCACTCCGAAATTGTGTTTTAGCGGAGTGCAAAAGCCGCTACTCCATACATTACATTACCTAAGCTTAGATTAATCATTCGGTAATTTAATGGGAAAAAAGCTCCCTAAGCGTTCTCCAACCCGGTACATTTATCGGCTGGGTGAGCAATATTTTCTTACTACAATCCTTCCCTAAACTCCGCAGAGTTTGCAAGTAAGGAATTTGGAAACAACTTTGAAACTTCCGAAAGCATTTGTTAATGACATGAGAGTCACTCAATTCGATTGATCAGTAACAATTCAATTAAATTGAAAATCATCAAATGGTCCTTGACACTGAAAAATGATGTTTTTGTTTTTACATTCATTTACTTTTCAATAATATCAGCATCGATTCGATTACGGAGCGAGAAAACATACATTTGCCTATATTAGTGTCTTGTTTGTGTCCACAACCTCACAAGCACACTTGATGCTAACGTAGTTTAATTTCAAATATCTGTTTAATTCTGCATGCATTAAAAACTGCTAAAACTGAGTGACTTTTGCTAACCAAGATGCAATAGTTATGCAGAGTCTAATTGTTACGTTATATAACAAAAGTTAGTGATAAAATGTAGTAATTTCACAAAACACAGAATCGTGAAAGCTAATAGTTTTCCTTCGATAATTTTATTTCATGTGCTCGTTTGTTACAAGCATTTGGGGATAGTAGCACTCATATTACAGAAGATGTGCTAATTTTATTTTACCAAATTCAGAGGTTACAAAGGCTAAATCACTGTCTTGTAATATTTTTAGGCATAATTTATGGGCTTCTTCAAATAAATGTTAGGTGAAATGTATTATTTTATTGTTTACTAACTAACGTTACTGTAGTTCCACTTAAGTTTTTTTTACTAATTCTGGATACATTTCTCTCGCTGTCTCCATCTGCCACTCTCCTTATCCTTTCATCTCATCCCCATCATTTCCCCTCTGTTGGCACAATGTGCATATCATCATTTTAAAAAAAACGGTCATAAAACTGCTGTTTCTGAGGTGTAAGTAATAATTTTAACTAAGCAATATGTTTAATAGCATTCTAGTGCGCCTCGTCCTTTAATTCCTATAGGAATTAATGCTGTTTCTTATAGTAACCAGAAAATTACACCAAAAGATCCAGAATTACAGTGAGCTAATTTATCCAATTAGGTAACAGTACCGACAAATTAATATAACTTGTTAAATATTCAGCATGTCAAAGTTTTTAAAATGATATACGCAGGGGAGTTTAGAAAATAATCTAGAAAAAGATTCCCACTCCCACGAATATTGTTGCATTTAGCATTACATAATCAGGTTAAATATATTTCTGAAAACAAAAATATAAATATATTGCAGTTCCAATTAACCACCGTCTAACTGTTGCTCACGTGTTTATTTGTCTGCACAATGTCAATTTTCACCATAATCATCATTCCCTACAAGACACGCGTGAGATTCCTTGAAATTAGAGCACAGCTCTGGCAGCTTGGTGGTCTGAAAATTAAAGATAAAGGCAAAAATCTTTTTCATGCTAAATATATTAATTTATCATATCGATATCGCGATATCGTATAATCTATATCATATAGATTATTCGGATACACTTCTGGAGCTCGACCCTCCATTTCCACGCAGTGGAATTGCTCTTGCCATCCTTGAAAATGAGAGTTCAAAATTAGCATACCAATGGCTATATCTGCAATATTTCGACATACCAGTGCTTCACAAGAACGATTTGCCTGGTCGGTCGGTTGGCCTTGGTATTTCCTGTAGTTTAATTAAACAACAATCGACCTGCCACAGTTACCACATCGTCATATTGAGCGAAATTGTGTGAATATTTGCACACGAAGATCTCCAGATCTAATGACCCCCATCATTAACAGTATAATGTAAATGTTTATAGTGCGCAAGGCACATAACGCCAACAAATCGAGCTCTCGTGTCATCCTGGAGATGACAAAACTCAGAATCTGGTCAGCAGATGTTTTATGGCAGTTCAAGGGACTGAAATTGTTCGTATTTGAGCGAATGTTTAGTTTCCATGTTTCGAGTATCTGAGATGTATGTGATTTTTAACGCTCTCTGGTAATCGTATGCACTGCAGTTGTTAAAGTGATCAGAGTGCAGTGGATCGCAGGAAAAGGGAGTAGTGACTCGTCCAACTTTTAAGGCAACTGGCGGAAGTAGATGTACGTTTTTGCAGTTAAGAAAAAAATGTAAAGCAGTGATCATCACTACGATGCAAATTTCATGAATTTCTATTCATAAATACTCCCATACAGCTCTGTATGTGTTAAGAAAGGTCAAGGATGATGTAGATTTTCCAAGTTTTAATTATTCAACTTTGTATCGCTTGATGAAAGAAATGGGGGTTGATTATAAAAGGAGAGGAATTAAATAGGTTAAGATTGAGAGAAATAATATTATGGCAAAATTCCTATTTACGGATATTAAAATAATTTAGGAAAGAGGAAGGGAAAACCCTGTACCTTGATGAAAGTTGGGTAAACGTATGGGCACAGCGTCTCAAAAATTTGGAAGAATAAGGCTAAAAATTCTTAAAGAAGCTCTTCTGGTCGAATTACCCACTGATCTTAATTCTCCTAGTACTCGCGGACCTTGATTTATGTTCATGCCGGTTATACGATGAGATTTATACTGGGTACAAGGCTTTTATTGGGGGGGGGGAGGTTGAAAAGGCTCTTCTTGACTATCTTGACGAAGTGCACACCGAAAGATTTCAGTAGTGGCTCAGGGAGACCAACTATTTCCCAATATTAAACCAGAATGGGCCCAAATTAACTAGGTGTCGATGGGATCTGAAAACCCGCAGGCTTACTCACCCAGTAGAACCAGCAACGGTCATTGTTATGAACAATGCGTCGTACCGCGATATAAAGTAGGCCCTCCCCCACTTCAAAACACCGTAAGGCCACTATTAAAACATATCCCCATTCAGACGATTGTCTTAAAAGAAAATTGGTGACCATCGTAAATGCTGTGCGTTATAGTGCCGTTGTTATAGACTGGATTGCAGAAGAACACGGAGCAACAGTTTGTAGGTTATCTTCATACCACCGTGAACTAAATGCTGTAGTCAGGTAAAGGGACATCTGATAAAACGCCACATTTAAGTAAAAGGAGATGGAACGCTTAAGAGACAATGCTTTTGAATTAGTCACTCAAGATCAGTAGTTAAATACTTCAAACACGTTGAAGGGGTAGAAGAGGATAAGTGGAAAGGAGCTGCACGATGATATTGAACCTCTAATCATTAGTTTAACGAGCAGTTATTCCAATAATGAACTCAGTTCTTATAAGGCCAGTAAATATGTCAACTACAGCTCCTCTTTTGTTGTTGAACTCATATTCGATTAAGATAACATTAAGGGACTGTAATGAACAGAAGCATACATAAACACCACTTAGGAATTGTGAAAGATATAGTAATTATTAGCCTAATCAAATGAAAATGACAGTGCATTAATGGAAGTAATATCTAAATAATAATAATAATAATAATAATAATAATAATAATAATAATAATAATAATAATAATAATAATAATAATAATAATAATAATAATAATAATAATAATAATAATAATAATAATAATAATAATAATAATAATAATAATAATAATAATAATAATAATAATAATAATAATAATAATAATAATAATAATAATAATAATAATAATAATAATAATAATAATAATAATAATAATAATAATAATAATAATAATAATAATAATAATAATAATAATAATAATAATAATAATAATAATAATAATAATAATAATAATAATAATAATAATAAAAATAATAATAATAATAATAATAATAATAATAATAATAATAATAATAATAATAATAATAATAATAATAATAATAATAATAATAATAATAATAATAATAATAATAATAATAATAATAATAATAATAATAATAATAATAATAATAATAATAATAATAATAATAATAATAATAATAATAATAATAATAATAATAATAATAATAATAATAATAATAATAATAATAATAATAATAATAATAATAATAATAATAATAATAATAATAATAATAATAATAATAATAATAATAATAATAATAATAATAATAATAATAATAATAATAATAATAATAATAATAATAATAATAATAATAATAATAATAATAATAATAATAATAATAATAATAATAATAATAATAATAATAATAATAATAATAATAATAATAATAATAATAATAATAATAATAATTAATGATAATAATAAATGTGGTTGTGAACGAACCTCCATTCGCGGAGGAGTATCATACGTGGTATCACTACACAGATTCTTAATAACAGCTATTCTGCCTTCATGACATGAAAACCGTTATAGGACTTTTACAGCAGTAAAGCGGAACCAGATTCCATAACGTGATTTGCTCCACACGAGTAATAACATTCTGATGTTTCTGAATGACTAAGGTTAGATGATGAATAAATGATTTATGCATCTTCTTTAAATTTTATATAAAATTTACATAATTTATTATTCCCCTTTGGAGTTGTTTATTTCTGTTTCTTTCCATTATATTTAATCTTCTGTTGTATATGTAATTGGGAAGTATAGCTGTCCTCTATTTGCTTCCCTATTTTCTTTATTTTTATTCACATTACATTTAACCATTTTAACCTTATTTTTACTGTTTTCCTGCTTCTCAATACACTCATCTGTTCTTGAGTAAAACTCTTCTTAGCTATATAGGAAAACCCTTCCGGGGGTAATTGTATTCCAGAATATAACACCAATTATAACATAATCTACTACATTTAGCGTATCTCTCACACTTTTTCCATCCTCTCAGAACACTTGATTACACCGATCCTTGCCCATACATACGTACCCCATTCTGGCCTCTGTTACACGCCTAAATGCATTTTTCTCTCTCCCATCCCGTTTTTAAATATCTATAATCTTAATTCTTTTCTTACAATGGCCTGCTTTTTAATATGCTCGACACGCTCTAATTTGTTTCCAGAAATAAATTACTTTTATTATTTCTTTATGCCCATGATACCTCCGTCCCGTTTCTATTTCTTCCTGTTAATTAGAGCTTCTCGGGAAGTGAAGAAGGCCAAGAGTAAGCATGGCCGAAAGCTCGAGCAATTTTAGAAACATCGCACGGCTGGTAACCCGTGAAAGCTTCACATCTTTCTTGCTATGTTATCTACAATCTATTGGATGAATGAATGCCTGTAATTCCTTAAGTGGAACATAGGGCCTTCTGAACTGCGCAACCTCTAGGCCCTTAGGCAATTGGTTGAGAATCAAATGTTTCCTGATCAGAGAGATTCCGGGATGATTGATCAGCCCATCGCCGGAAGTGAAAGTACGAGAGATGAGGTGATAGGAAAGATGATGATGGAGCAATCGGTGGAATGCTGTGGTGGAATCCGGAGGACCCGAAGGAAACCCGCCCCAGCGCCATGTTGTCATCCACAAATCTCACTTTACGGTTGCCTGGGATCGAAACCGGGCCGCCTTGGTGAGAGCCAAGCGGTCTAACCACTCAGCCATCTATTAATGATCTTTTTCAGTAAAACTGCTTACGATTTCTTGCTTTTAAATACACTGCTCTAATTTCTGTCTAGAAACAATTACTTTTATTGTTCCTTTTTTTTCGTGATACCCCATTTCTATGTTTTCTGTCATTTGTATCTTGTGCATCAATGTTTCCTTTTCCTCAATGTTCTCCTGTATAACTATGCACAGTTTTAGTGCAGTATTTTACTCTAATAGATTTAATCTAAGCCAGTTCTGAACTCTCTTTCTACAATTTTAGCTTTTACTCCCATTCTCCCTCGTTCTACTTGTGCTACTCCATTTAGTGAACTTGTTGCTAAAGCCAGCGTTGTTTTGCAAAAACTGTTGTGCATTGTAACTACATTTTCCCAACCTTTTTGCAGCCCTCTGCTGTATATAACATCCTTGCCTTTCCATCGTTCTGTAAATCCTTTCTAGCCACGTAATT
This sequence comes from Mantis religiosa, assembly GCA_030765055.1. NCBI lineage: Eukaryota > Metazoa > Arthropoda > Insecta > Mantodea > Mantidae > Mantis > Mantis religiosa. Next base: position 366,501,023 of record CM060950.1, read on the forward strand.
TGCATTTCTCGTAATTTGTTCACACATGCAGCGATTACCTGTGTTGACTGTTGCAAAATTTTTCAATTACACCTTCTTGTGGCCAGGTGGAGTAAAGTATGACAATGTATTTGTATTTTTCAGTGATGGTGCTCCGTTTATGTTGAAAGCGGAAACTGCATTGAAAGTTCTTTGTCCCAAATTAATTCATTTGACTGACCTTGCTCACGATCTACAACGTGTCGCCAAAACTATCAGAGTCAAATATAAGGAACTGGATTTACTTGCCTTCATTGTTAATAAGTGTTTGTGAAAACACCACTAAGAGTAGTAACATTTCATGAACTATTTCCAGATCTGCCCTTACCCTCTGAGGCAGTTTTTATTAGGTTGGGTACTTGGTTACAGGCTGTCATATTAAGCGCAAGATTTCAGTAAAGTGAAAACACTAACTAATAAATTATTTAAATGTGGAAGTTGCAGCTACCATTGCTATTGCTCAGGAATGTTTTTCTGAAAATCGCATTGAGGAAAAGATCCATTATATACATAAATCCAGTATATATTCTCGAAATTACCTGAAATTATAATACAGTTGGAGGTTCAAAATAATTCTTTACATTATTTTCCTTCTCTGGTTGATAAAATTTCAAGTATATTGTCTGCAGAAACTCATTGTGTTACTAAAATTGCCTTCCATAAGCTTAGTGAGGTATTGTGACTTTGTGGGTTCGTAGAATTAAAAGCCCGAGTTGCAGATATTCCAAATGTTCTTTATTTCCGTAGAAATACAATGTTCAATTCTCACGTAACAATATTACATCACATACACACAGTCCACCAAAGTCGAGTACAATAACAATCAGCTCTCGTTACAACAACACTACAGCTGTTTACTGCTTACCTCTCCGACTGACTCTTGGCGAGTCGTTGCCCTCTTAAATACCTCATTGATAAATTCTAGAGATTTCTGGAACACAACTTTTCTCTGTCAATCAAGATATCACTATAACCTTCCAAACGTGAAATCCTATCTGTGTCGGCAAGTCCTTTATTTCAGCTATCTTTATTTGCCGACTCTTTGTGTACACTAGCGGCGCTATCGTAGATAACGGCTTCGCGACAGTATTAAATAAAAATCCTGGTCACAAAACAATGTGTCAGATCAGGAAAATGCTGTAATAGAAGCGGAAATTACTGAATAAGAGTTGTGGTGTTTACTCGTGTGCACCTGTGACATCATGCGATGTAAAAAAGACCTTTTCACTGTATAAAACCTTCTTCACTGACCGACTTAGGAGCTTCATACAAGAAAACCTCAGGACAACTTTTCTTATCTACTCCAACAACCATGAATAAAGAAAAAGATTATCCCCCCGCAAAAATATGGCTTCTTTGACTCTTGTCCGGATATCGCGGTGGATATTTTCGGATATTTTCACAATTATTCATGCATATTTTAGTATTTTATTTTGCATACAAACCTGGGCTCTACTGATTCTGAAATGTAACATTAACACTAAGTTTTATTTTTAAAAAAAACGTATTACATTACTCTCTATTATGATGTTTCTTGGAGACATGAGCTTCTCTTGAAATAGGTAGGAGCTCTATAGAAAAAATTACGTGATTTTGTAAGATTTAACAAAGATATTAAGACTACTTACCTTCAATGCGTACTTTCAGTAGGAACAATTGCTAGTGTCGTATGTAAGACGTAGAAAAGATCTAACCATATCGTGACCAGAGTTAGTATACCGTTTAGTCAGTTATTGATGGTTTGGATTAAAGAATTACCTACTTATATGTAATACCTCTAATTCGTAACATGATGAACATATTGGAAAAGAAATTCTCCGATCGCACATTGCAGAAAAACTCTCCTCTTTCTAATAGTCAGATTGGTAATGTTTCTAGGAAACGGAACATTCAAAATCATGTTTTACCCAAGTAAAATAAGTACTGCAATGTCATTATGTTGGCTCTTTGTGTAATAACAGTTGTAGCTTACTTTCTTTTTCTTTTAATTTCTTGAAAGTTAATGTGAAGTTAATTACCCATGGAACTGAGCCAGAAACACTGCTCATTTTAAATCCATGGCAAAAACTACACTTACGTTCCGGTAATAAAACGACTGTGTGTTTTAGTAAGTATGTTTTGTTTTCTTCTTTTTAACTCAAGAACAAATTCATGACTTACAATGTAACTTAATATGTAACATTATTTAAGCCCTCTTTTCATACTCTTCCTGTTATATCCTAAGCGTGCCTAGTTAACACTAAAATGTCCCACTACTTTAAATCAAATAACTAATATTGTCAACAACGTTGTGAAATAATTTCGTTATGATTATACGTTAGCTTATGCAATATTGAAAATTTATATTTTTTGTATAGTGATTTAAGTTTTATAATAATCTCTTTCACATTTTTTTCATGTCTTAAGTTTTGGCTTTCATCGTCGGAACATTATAACAATTTTAGAAGAGCTTTTTAGATGCTCTCTCCTGAAAGAAGCACCACTCATTTCCCACCACTTACCTAGCGGCCCCCGAAAAAGACTTTGTGTCAGGAAGTTTAGCCACGGAAATCGAACCCACAACCTCCCGAATGTGATCTGCAGATGCCACCGCCTGAGCCATCCCTTCGGCATGATGGATTTACACCCCCCACGACTTACGAAGGGGTGCCCAGGTTCAGATGTCTGTCGAGGAACAGAGTGAGTATCCGATGGGTGATCAGCTCGAAGTTTGTCAGTGTGTGGTTGTCAACATTACGCCGAAGTACAACTTTTAGAGCGAGCGAAATAGTAAAGCGCGATTGGAAGTAGTTGATTACCACATTGCACATATTATCGCTTATTTGATACATTCAATTAATAAACGGGGCGAATAAATAGCGTAATTCAACTTTTAAAACATTTAAACATGATCTCAAACATCTTTCTTCCATTTATTGTCCCTTGGTACGATTGTGTTGTTTACTGCAGTGAAGCGATGCTCATCCACTCGTCCTATTACTATTCAGTACGGCGGAGTGCTCAGTTCCTCTGAGTAGTGTACAGAAACATACAGTGGAAAGGCTCTCAAAGCGGTAAAACGGCTATGGTGTTTAAATTTTTGGTTTAGCTTTATGACACTCTGGCTGTGAAAGATTTAAATTGAACTGATGTCTGAAGCAACTGATTCATATGTGAGAACCGAAATTAAACAGAGACTGTAAAACCCTCGAAAAGAAAAGTGAAAACTGTTTGCTGTTTTACGGCAAGAGGATGATTTTGTCAAATGTGTTAATCGCCTTAAAATGCATAGTTTAAATAAGAAAACTGCATACCAAAGGTATGTAATAAAATTATTTTTACAGTAAGATATAAATAATTTATTAAAGGAATAATGTTAATTAAGATAGTTTTGTAGATTCAAATCTATGTATAACGTGAAAATGCCCAGAGAGAGATTTGGTCAGAAAAGGATTCAAATAGCTCAGGTTCCGGGAAACAGTGTTACACATCAGGATGCTTGGGGACATGCGTAAGCTACTGCGGAAAATCAGAACCACGTAAATAGGAACAAGTAATGAGATGTAGGTTGGGGCTTATGTTAGGCAAAGAGCCTGATTTCTAAATTGGTTCACTACGATTACACAGTACTCAGCTATTCTTACTGTCTTTATTGTGTCACATTTACATAATGTACGGGATAGATTTTCTGCAGGAGCATCCAGGGGCGCGTTTGAGTTAGATATAGCTCCATGAGAACGCAGCACATCCGAATACGAGCGCCTCTAGCGGCATGAGTGGAAAACTTTGGGAACAAGAAGGAGAGGTCTGCCGTTTTTCAGTGCATGTCTTGAGTATGACGTTCAATTCTGCAAGCCTAAATACCTCAGCTGCCAGAAAATAGAATAGCTCTCATCGTATTTCAAAGCTACGATTATAAAGAAAGGCACTTCCACGGTAACCACGTGTTTGAAGCTAAGGGAATATTGGGGAGCAATTGTCCGCTAAATATTTAAGAGAATAATAATAATAATAATAATAATAATAATAATAATAATAATAATAATAATAATAATAATAATAATAATAATAATAATAATAATAATAATAATAATAATAATAATAATAATAATAATAATAATAATAATAATAATAATAATAATAATAATAATAATAATAATAATAATAATAATAATAATAATAATAATAATAATAATAATAATAATAATAATAATAATAATAATAATAATAATAATAATAATAATAATAGTAATAATAATAATAATAATAATAATAATAATAATAATAATAATAATAATAATAATAATAATAATAATGATGATGATGATGATGATGATGATGATGTTGATGATGTTGATGATGATGATGATTATTATTATTATTATTATTATTATTATTATTATTATTATTATTATTATTATTATTATTATTATTATTATTATTATTATTATTATTATTATTATTATTATTATTATTATTATTATTATTATTATTATTATTATTATTATTATTATTATTATTATTATTATTATTATTATTATTATTATTATTATTATTATTATTATTATTATTATTATTATTATTATTATTATTATTATTATTATTATTATTATTATTATTATTATTATTATTATTATTATTATTATTATTATTATTATTATTATTATTATTATTATTATTATTATTATTATTATTATTATTATTATTATTATTATTATGAAAGAGAAACTAGTATTAATCAGCAACCTTATATGGTTAAAATCTTAGTAAGTTATGGTAATATGTTTATTATGAATGTGTAATAAGAGCATGTTGCCTATATACTTTAATACATTTGACATTAATCGAAATGGAAGGAATAGATTTATCATTGACAAATTCATAAATCACGTCGCATTGTCAACCTCATATAGCTATATTGAATAGAATGTGTTCGAATTTCACGTTACGTCGTGTTACGTCAGTCTTAGTGTATAACTGAATACAATTTTCTACAAACAAACGTAGTAATGTGCTCAAACAAATGTTCTCAATCCTTGTGTATACTTGTGATAGAGGGGGATGGCTCAGGTGATTTCATCTGTGGCCCGCATTTGGGAGGTCCAGGTTCGATTCCTGTAGCCGACCTACATGAACCATTGGGTTTTTCTGAGTTTCCCCGGGTCGCCAGGCGAATGCGGGTAGATCATCAAAGGTGGGACAGTTTCCGAACCGCAGTATGGTGGGATGTCCGTTATCCTGGCCTGCCGGGGGAAGTTTCCAACTAAGTGAAATGTAAGGACCCTGCCCTCTGCACTGTCGTGACTCCTTCGGACGGCCACCCTTTGTCTCCTCTCATCCCCGGGGATGCCTCACTTGAGGGCATAGGTACAATAAACTAGATGTGGTTTCCGTACCGAGTCCCCTCCGAACTAATCCAGTTATCCAGTATACTTGTGGGATGAATGTGTACACCTAGTCACAAATAGTCTTTGTATGAAACTACTGCGGACACATTACATATCTCCTTCAAGAAAATGATAAAACCTCGGCGGACGCCTAAGCTTCTTCAGTGTGGTGTAGCCCGCCTCGGTAGCGTGGTGGTAGAATGTCTGCCTCCCGTTCAAGAGATCCCGAGTTCGAATATCAGTCAGGGTGATTTACCTGGATAATGTATTTTCCAGGGTTTTCCCTTATCCTAAAAGACAAATGTCGGGTAACTCTAAGCTCTATGGACCCTGGGCTCATTTCAGCATCATTTCACCCATTCCATTCATCGCCCGAAATGACTAAACGTCGGAGGACGTAAATTACACAAAAAAAAAAAAAAAAAAAAAAAAAAAAAAAAGTCTTCAGTGTGGTGCAGAGCCACATCAAGCGATATTAAGTGCTGCTCAAATGACAGCTCTTAATATATCTTGTTAATATCTCGGTTAATCCCTACTAGCTATTCGAGCCCTGCCGAATCAATTTCGTTGTAAGCACAACATTGATGCAATTGAAATTGCAAGTGCAAGAATATGAGTAGTTTGGAGTCCATGGTTCTTCATCGCTGCCCCCCTTGCTTTACCTTCTAGCTGCGTGTAGCTTTTCATTTGAAAACTAGAAGAACTTAGTTTCAAGGGGAATATTACTATACGTAAAATTAGAGCCAGTGACAGAAGAATTACTTCCTTTCCTAGAGTCTGAAGTTCGAAATTCAGACATCACTACACTAGTGCGCTGCTTTATGCGTAGCCCCTTCCATTCTGTTGTACGGCTACCCGCTACCCAGTTGTCTGCAGTTCCACACTGTCTATACAGGCTGATATAAAATAATAAAAGGATAGAAATATCAGATTGCAATTCTTGCTACTTGCAGCAACTGACGCTTCGCATCATTATTATTTTATAAAGAATTTAATTCTTCAATTCAACAATGGGCAAGCCTCTCCAAAAAAATATTATTTCAGCTAGTATTAACTTGATCAGCTAACTAAACTAATATTATCCTTGCATAAAATGCTAACGTACAGAGACAAAAATGCCATAGCCATACCACTGAAGCAGCAGCGGCCGCGGCAGGGTCCAACGAGCTACAAGATGACATTCGTTTCTTTACCTAGAAGCTTATAATTCAGACGATATCTACAAAACAACAAAGGAGATTATTTATTTTAAGTATTTATTGTTATCCGAAAAGGTTGCCAGAGCCAAAGCTTTTACTAGGGAACAGTACAAAAAATATATAAAATAATGGTAGGAAGTAATTTACTAGAGCTCGGATTTTAATGAAAAGTCATTTCTTTTCTGAGTAGTCACAGACGATGCTTATTGGAAATTAAGTGTGTTCTGAAACAAATACGTTAGACGTATCTGTTTTTATAGGTCATCAAAATGCATTTTTCCACATTTTTATAATAGTCATTTTTTAACATTTAGATGCATTTTCCGGGCATTTTCTTTCTTTTTCACGAATTTATTGGGCATTTTCATCTGTAGCCAGCATTCGGGAGGCCCGGGTTCTATTTCCGTGGCCGATCTGACCCGAACCCATGGGCTTTTTGATTTTTTTTAATAATCTGTGATTAAAAGTTTATTTATATCACCATCTTTTATGAAATAGTAACTTTGTAAGTGTGGTAAACATGTAATTAACACAGGTCAGCGTCCTAACAGTGCTGGTGAATTTATGACACATCAATTCAAGGAATCGCCGATTACGTCATGCAGTACGTGTGAATTGCATCAGTCAGGACCTCAGGAGCTAGAAGTGTCGCAGTAAGTAGAGTAGTTTGTGAGGTGTGTAAGTTTGTTGTGTTGTGGAATTGAAATTCCGAAACAAAAACAGTTAACTGCGTCCCGTTTGAAACAGAGCTGTTCAGAGTTTGGCAAAAACATATTCTCGACTGATGGAACTGTATTGTTCTGTAAAGTGTGCGAAATTAAAGTCTCTGCACACAAACGGTTCACCGTACAACATGTTGGGTGGGAAGAACATTTGTGAGCTCTTCAAAATGTGAAAAATCAAAAAGCGTCTCAGTTACTGTTAAAAGAAACTGCTTCGCCCTCAAGTAATAAGTCATCTTCCTTCTATTAAGAATTATGTGAAGTCTTTGCAGGTTCAAATATTCCGCTAGGAAAATTAATTAATTCCAAATTAGGATATTTTCTTGAACGTCACACTGGTCATACAATTCAAGATGAATCAACTTTGTGTAAAAATTACCTACAGAAATACTATGAAGGCACGTTAAACCGAATACGTGAATGTGTGAATGGGGTAAAAATGTATGTATCAACTGATGAGAGAACCGAAAAAGAGGGACTTTATGTAGCGGATGTAGTGATATGTACGCTAGAAGCTACTAGTGCCGGACAAATGTTTCATCTGACATCAGAGGTTATGGAAGCTGTGAACTACTGTCAAATATGCAAACTCTTCGATAAATCCATGTGTTTACTGTAGCCTAGTGAAATACAGCATGACAACGTGCTCAGCCCGCCTCGGTAGCGTTGCGGCCAGGGTGAGATACCTGGATAAGTTTTTGTCGGGGTTTTCCCTTATCCTGAGAGACGAATGTCGGGTAACCCTAAGCTCTGTTGATCATGGCCTCAATTTGAGCATCATTTCACCCATTCCATTCATCGTCCGATATGACTAAACTTTGGAGGACGTAAATTAAAAAAGAAACGCGCTCCTCTTTACATGGTAAAGGTGGCAAAATCGATCCAATCCTTTTACAGCAAGATGGTGGATGTTACGTGATTGGCTTATGCTTTTCATCGAATTGCGAAACAGGTCAGATAAACATTTCCAGAAGTAGATACACTAATTTCCACAGTAAAGAAAGTATTTTTTGAAAGCGGTAACCTGAACTATGTATTTCAAGAAAGAGCCCCTAATATAGCTTTGCCCCCGGCACCAATTTTAACATGCCGGGGTACATGGTTAACAGCATGTATATACCACTGTGACAATTTTCAAATAGTAATTTGTAATTTTTGTAATTTGTAATTTATTTTTCATCTTTCCCTTTACAACATCAAATGGAAATACAAAATCAGGATTACAATTATAAAATACATAATGAAAAATGCCATATATTCCTAAATCCTGGAAATCCTATCATGTTGCCCAACAATTGACTAATAATTCGGTCCCCATACACCTAACCCTAGTTTTCTGTGTATTGGAGGCCCTCTACTCCTTTTTACACCTTTTGCCATTTCACCTATCCCACTCTATATTTTTGTCTTAATTGTTCTTAGCCATCTCTCTTTAACTTTCCCTAAATAATTCCCTGTATTTCTCCTGTTCAAATAGTAAGAGAAGTGGTGAATAGCTTTGACAGGGTAGGATCTGTCTTCTGTTTTCTAATATTCAAATCCAAGGCAAATTAGCTTTCATTAAATCAAATTTTGCATTTTTGTCGGAAACCACAAACCGCCTTGAAAAAAGTGGCATGACATTAGAGGATTGCAGAAGAAAGGATACAAAATGTAGAAAGTGAGATTTTGGACAAAATTAGACAGAAACTAAAATTTGTGTTTCGAAAAAAATAAAGGATACAAAACAGTTCGTCAGACTGCCGATATCTTGTCAGGAGAAAACCTCAGAACTGATATTTTTGAACAGGATTTAAGAGGCAGTGACATAGTGATTTTCAAATATGCACCTATAACATATGTGGGAGTAGAGTGAAGTTTCTCAAAGTATAAAACAGTTTTAGCTGACAACCACCGTTCCTTTACTTTTGATAACTTAAAGATGGCCATGGTGGTGTACTGCAACGCTAAGTAAGGTATGTTTTGGCTAATGGGTACATTATTTTTTCATATTTTATAAAATTGAAAATGATCTGATGAATTTTGAATTTATTTATTATTTAGTAGCAATAATTGCATTATTTACTAAGAAATTTAATTTTAAAATGTGGTTATTGGAACCATATATTCATTATTCGACTGTGACAGTTATTAATTTATTATTATGAAAAAATTATTAATTTTTTTTAGGTCATGCGCTTACATTTTACGTGCATTTTTAATATTTTAAGGACATTTTATAGCTCACTTTTGAAGAATTTTTAGGTCAACAACTTCCGGGCCCTAGTAATTACCATTAGTAGAAGTCTATAATTCAGCTTTTCTCTTCCTAATCGTTGGATTTTATTTCCATTTTAATAATTCATATTTCATTTTCATGTATTACATTCGTCACGATTATTCCTCTATTCTACTACTTTACTTGTACAGGCGGATAATACTGCTTCAGCTAACATCTGCTGAACGACTGATGAAACCTTTGTCCACACATGACAGTGATGTGAGTGGTATTTGATCAGCAAATTGACCCTTCCTAGGCGTTTAGACGTGGTTCACTAGACTATTTCTCCATCAATTCAATGTTCAATTCGACTCCAAAGACCTCACGAAGATGAGCGCTTCCAAATGGAGTAAACCGCCATGCTGATACGAAGAATCGAATCCACGTCTCCTCAACACAATGAAGTTGAACGAGGAGATATACTCATGTTTCATTGTTATTATCATCCGTAATACACGATATTTCATATGCAAATTAAACTAAACTTAAATGAGAGAACAACAGGAGGCTGCAGTGTCGCAAGTCACAGAGACGCACGGAAGTCACTAAAAGTACTGAGAGTCATGTGCAGACAAGCATGGCCCTTATATAGATATTGACCACACGTTTTTAGCGCCAAGAATAGCATTTATAATGCGCAAGCATCTTCGCCATTTGTCCGGAACCATCATACACCACGAGCCTGAAAGTATACCTGGAAGATGATAAGAAAATGGAATGAAAGTAAATATGGAAAGGAAATCGTGATGTAGAAATAGCCACCCCAGCATTCGCTTAAGCGACAAGGGGAGACCAAAAACCAAAGTCGAGTGCGTGGTCAGAACAAGGAGCCCCGGAACGTAAGTCGCACACGCCACCGCGCTTATCATGTACATAACAGGTAGAAAAGGTATTTCACTCCATTAAAATATAAAAAATCAATGAGATCTTCTGAATAAAGAAAAAGTAAAAGGTTCGTGTGTGTCTCTGTGAACAGCATAATTAAAAAAAGAATTGTACACGTAATACTAAATTTAGTACTTAAGTTCAGCATCTTCGAAGTGGAGAATGTGAATTACTAAAAAGTCGAAGTTAGTAGAAATAAGATATGTGAATTCCTACAAAATTGGAAGTTAAGTGAATTTCTATAAAATGATACGTTGATCCATCGTAAATATAGTACAAGCAAAAAAAATAAAGACATACTGATATTTTGTTCCTGTACGACACTTCCTTAATATATTAAATCTTGTGATGAGCCGACTTGAATATTCATGCATGGCCTCTTGTATAAATGTCTTTTTCTTCAACGTATTCTTTTTTCTAATCGGGATATTATTTGCTGCACTGAGAAGCTTTACATATGTGCTTGTTTGCTTAGTCTTAAAAACTTCTAAACATTGGAATCTGTGAGGATGATGATAAAATTTTGCATTTAAGTCCGCATGAAAAGCCTCACAAACATTTGTAGAGTGAAAGGAATGTGAAGAAAAAGAAGACACTATCTCTGGGCGTAAAGCACAATTTTCACTAACATGTGTGTTTACAATATATGTATGTCACAAAAATCGTGTACTTCTTGGTTCTGAAGCTTCACAGACATTAAATCCTCAACAGAGCAGTCACTTACGCACCTTGATCAAGAAATGGCAACCCAAACAATACGTCAATCAGTTTACTACTTCATTCTCACCTGCAACATATTCTTTGGCAAGCCCTATTTTTTTCATTCTCCTGTACCAAGCTTGGCCTAAAAAAGTGCATCCTGTTATTTTGTTCTCTGAAATTATTGATGCAAATGCTCCTTTTGTAGCAACTTCAAAATCGACGACAAAGTTAAAAGGAACAACTCCTAGATTTATAATAGTATTAAAGAGACTTGTATACCGGAAATTAATTGTTCTTTCACACTAGCCGTGTGTAGGACGCACTATGAAAGGGTAGAGCAAGACTGAAAAATTCAATGCCATAGCCGGGATTTGAACCACGGATCTTCTGGCTTCCGTCCAGCCGCTCTTTCATAGTGCTTCCTACAAACGGCTAGTGTGAAAGAACAATTAACTTCCATTAATTGTACCTAATAGTGGTCCGAACTATAAAGCCCGGGCCTTAAAGTACTTACAGCATAGTAAGTCGCCATTAAGGTAGTTGTCTCATGTGTTTATGAGAACTCCTAGTGGTTTACCGGGAAAAACACGAGTCAGTTGGAGAATTTAATGTCATGTTGGCACGTTGGCCATAGTAGCTCAATGGTTTAGAGTGGCTTGACGGAGACCAGAAGATCCGTGGCTCAAATCCCGGCTATGGCATTGAATTGTTCAGTCTGGCTCTACCCAGACTTGTACACGTTTCACATTTCTTTCTGGCAAAAGTACAAAGATTAATGACATGTAAATAATATTTGAGACCATGGATGGTGTAAAACTGGTAAAAGTAACGTGCGCAATGCTAGTATGCTCCTTCCCCGACTGTGAGTGAGGCCGAGTGAGCAACTGACCGCTTGTTACTAGATAAACAGGTTTACCAATCAACCGATTTGTAGCAATTAACACATCTCCATTTATAGCAACATGCTACAAATCTGTAGGAACTCACAGTGACCCTTTCAAAGAATGCAACACGTAGATTTTCATTAAAATGCATCACATTGGACTACCCTTTACATGGAAGATTTTAAATTGTTTTCCCTCCATTTATACCCGGCTTTTAACTACAATGATCATATCGGCGGCCGTTCTCCTTTTGGAACATATCGCCCATTGGCGATCGTGTTAACTCGTAGACGTTGGGTTGCAGGTACTTTTGGATCTTTTTTAAATCATTAGATTTGACGCACACATTGATACTTCCAAAACTCGGAGGAAGATGGGGAATCATCTTGGTTGAAGAAAAATCCCCGCCCCCAGCCAGTAATCGAACTCGGGACACCTCACATGGCAGGCAAGTGCTCCACCGACTGAGCTACAAGGCTAGCCTGATTTCTTTTTGTGAATGCCTGCGTTTGATTCCGGGGTGAGGCAGGAAATTCTTATTTAACCATAGCCATATCCTATCCCCCACACAGTCTGGAAACGTGAACATGTGAATGGATGCCAACGTAATAATTTTTCTCAAACTAGAACTATCCTGTTGTAAACATACAGGAGGCGACACAGAGAAACAGAGAAACGCTCTTAAACGGTTCGTTGATGCCCGCCAGGAACCGCGTGCACCCCTCCATCTTCCCATATCTCTCTCATTGATTTTTCCCTTGTTTTTGAAATATAAGTAAAGAATGGGGTAGAAGAATTAAACAGAGAAGTATAATAAAAACAAGTAAAAGAGCGCTCATTAGGGTGTAAAAAATTTGAAACGATAGGAAAATGATAATCAAAGAAAATATAAAGTCAAGTCATGTAAAGAAACTTCGATGGTAAGGCAGATAAACCCTGAATTATTTATATGCATATATGTAAAAATAAAAAAAAAATGTAGTAAATGGGAAAGCTAATAGGAATCCAACGCTCTAAAGGCAGGGATGGAATTGAGAACAGTGAAAACGAGATTCAATAGTTAAGTGGAATCCCATTAGGTATAATTGGGGACAGAAGAGTTTGTTTACATGAGAAGAAAACCTATAAACTCTCTATACAATTGGAGAGCATTTTTGAATCATTAGGCTGGAAGCAGAAGGATCAGCCAGTAATGAGGTATTGTACTAAATGAGCGATGCTAGGCAACCGAAACTTTCTAACATATCGAGATCCAATGAAGCTCGAAGAGAGAGACAGGCCCGACCTAAACAGAAAAGGGGCGTTTCATAGAAATTTGTCTAGGCCAGGAGTGAGCTAGACAAGATCGCCGCTTTAAACTATACCAATTGTTGTGCAGTGAAGCAGGCTGCTCAAGAGCACGCCAGGTATTCCCTGTAAATGCGTAGTGTTTAACGCTCGCTTTTACTACATACGGCACCGCAGGCGGTGACACTGATGATACATGAGATGAAGATGGAGCACCGGTGGAATGAGATGGCAGGGGAAACCGGAGGTCTCGGAGAAAACCCGCCCCAGCGCCGTGTTGTCCACCACATATCTCACTTTGCGGTCGCCTGGGATCGAACCCGGGCCATCTTGGTGAGAGCCAAGCGGTCTAACCACTGAGCCACGGTGCGGCCTTCTATTCGCTGTAGAGAAGGGTGAAGCTTCGAGTTATAATTTATAATTGTATCTTTTACTATCTCAAATCACAATTGCTGCGTAGGAAATACGTAATCATCATATTATATATCAGAGAAGGAAACAAATTGTCGAATAAAGCAGAAGAGATCATCCATCGTGAATTTTATAAAGTAATAACCCTGAACTGTAAATTCAATTTCTGAGTAAATATCAAAGAACGGAGACAATGAACTTTCTTTCCACTTCAGTTCACACAAACACCCTGAGATAAATACTTCATTCCTCAGAACTTGTTTCTGACTGGTCGAAATAATCGTTCCAGTTATTCCTCTACAGAATCCCTGACTCACTTCCTATTATTCCCAGAACCAAAACCCGGCCTACTATACTTTACAACGGGATCGTTCTAGTCTGAGACATTATAGCTAACGTTACCTAACAAATGTTAAGAAACGTTCAACGAGATATAAAACCATCATTTGTTTCTTAAATCAAAGTCCCTAATATAGCCACAGAGGTTAAAGGAGGACGAAACTGTATCGTTTATACTTTTGCCAATTCAAAAAGTGATTGACGTTTCGTATGGAGAGAGAGGTGACGTTGCCTCTTATTGTTGCCGCGTGGAGAGCGCGTTAGATATGATGATGGGGTTCAAGGCGTTCAACTGAGTGGTCATCAGCGCTCTAGAGTGCGTTAGGTTTATGTGTACGAAGGTGAGTCGGTTGTGACTGCAGTGGGTATTTATTATTATTATTATTATTATTATTATTATTATTATTATTATTATTATTATTATTATTATTATTATTATTATTATTATTATTATTATTATTATTATTATTATTATTATTATTATTATTATTATTATTATTATTATTATTATTATTATTATTATTATTATTATTATTATTATTATTATTATTATTATTATTATTATTATTATTATTATTATTATTATTATTATTATTATTATTATTATTATTATTATTATTATTATTATTATTATTATTATTATTATTATTATTATTATTATTATTATTATTATTATTATTATTATTATTATTATTATTATTATTATTATTATTATTATTATTATTATTATTATTATTATTATTATTATTATTATTATTATTATTATTATTATTATTATTATTATTATTATTATTATTATTATTATTATTATTATTATTATTATTATTATTATTATTATTATTATTATTATTATTATTATTATTATTATTATTATTATTATTATTATTATTATTATTATTATTATTATTATTATTATTATTATTATTATTATTATTATTATTATTATTATTATTATTATTATTATTATTATTATTATTATTATTATTATTATTATTATTATTATTATTATTATTATTATTATTATTATTATTATTATTATTATTATTATTATTATTATTATTATTATTATTATTATTATTATTATTATTATTACTACTACTACTACTTTTACTACTACTACTACTTATAATACTATACGCGAAAACAATAGTAAAGTCCAAATATAGCTTTATTTGGTTCCCAAGCACGTTCAGGTTTTGTCTGTGCTATCTTTGTCACCTTTGTCGCCATTTTGAGACATAATATAACATTTATTAAAACACAATTACAAATGCTTACAACACACGCACAGATACATGGACTCAAACACACGTAAACAACGGCAAATTGCCACAAATAGGATGCAAAGAAAGTTGCCAATACACAATCTCTTAACTCTTAACAAGAGCATCAATAAACGTTTATTCAGCGTCAGCAAAGCAGCAACAAACAGCAAGGTAATGTGTCTATAGCAGGTTATCAGACTATAAGACCTTCATATACAATTGGCTCGCCCGCACGTCATGGTATAAACACGTGTTAGGATATCGGCAACAAGGGTTTAGCGTCGGACTTTATCATGGAAACGTATCGACTCTAATTGGTCCTTCTAATCGATTGCTAGTCACATTATGACGTACCCATCCCCTTCCCATTTATTTAAACAATTCTTCAACGTTTAACGTGGTTAGTAAACGTCAATCCCTTTCTAGTTTGGCGACCAGTATAGTTCCAATTCTGATCAGACCTCTTAGTAGTACCAGAACTGGATGGCTCAAGAACTACTACAGAAACAAATTAACTCTGAAGAGTTTTAAACAGTTGCACTCACGTGCAGTTTTTCAACTCACTCTTCAACACATTTCTTACAAACACTTAGGTATTTGTTATCCACTTCATGTTGATCCAGATAAACATTTGCAGAAATGATTTTATAACCTATGTATAAGTACAATGGGAGTAGATTAATACAGATGGCTTAAGCGATAATCACTCTTTCAAGAGCTGATCGTCATATAATTGTTCAGAAATTACATTCTCTTTGCATGATCAGGAGGAAAATTAAAAGTACTGAAAAATTCAATTTAATGACAAAGAGTATCCCACAAATAGTTAATTCCACAAAAAATACATTTAGCATAAATTGTGCTTTACCGCCATCCCCATTCTTTGAGTAAGAGGATTTTGTCTAATTTTTAAGGTTTACTAGGTATGCAAAAGTCATTCAGAATAAAGAGAACTTAAGAAGATATTTCCAGAACATTCAAGATAAACATTTCATTTGATATGAAAATATTTTAAATATATACTTTAATAAACATTTTTAGGGCCACTTGTAAGAAAATCAGAATGTTGTAAAAATTTCAAGTGAATGATAGTACTGGTTTGTGTTGTGTCCTTGAAAAAATCTGATCTTAAATATCAAGTTTGGTACTTAACCGACTTTTCGATTTTGAGTTACGCTATTCATACACTCATGTGTACACACTGACGTTTTGCAGGTTTTTTTTCTTTTTTAAGGAGTCTCAGAACATGTATTTGCGGCGGAACTGAATAGTTAGTCAACATCCCAGCAATGCCTTGCTTTACATTAAACTGAAGTAGAGCTATGGATCTGTAGTCATTATACAAGTGAAGTAATGCACGTTCCCGAGCGGGATGGCTCAGGCGGTTTCGTCTGCGGCCCACACTCGGCAGCTGCGGGTTCGATTCCCATGGTCAAACTGCTTGACCCATGGGTTTTCTTCGGGGGATTTTCTGGGTACCTAGGCGAATGCTAGGTAGGTAGATTACATCCCCCGAATTTCCTCTCCCTTCATTTCATCTCCATTATCATTTCACATCATCGTTCCTCTGTCAGCGGATGTATCGGTGTTGTATAGCAGGATAATATGCGTCTGGTAAACACTTGTCCCTTCCCGTAGAAGGTCTCCGGTCCTGGGGCAGCCGGGTGGGCCGTTTCAGGACCACGGTAGGTGGGATGCCGATTGTGCTGGCCTGCCGAGGAGTTTCTAACTGGTGAAGTGTATGTCACATTGTCGACACTTGTAGGTCATTATAGGTCAGGACATTGTCGTGACTATTTCGGTAGACCACCGTCTGTCTCCTTTCACCTCATCCATCCTCCCAGGGAGGCATAGCTACAATAAATCAAGTCTGATTGCAGTGAGAAATCACCTCCGCAGCATATTGCAGTCCAATCCAATGCACATTAATTAAACATTATGTTTGTGCGACGTAGTCATTGCCATGACAGTTTTCTTTTAAACGTTTCATTTATATTGTTGAACGCCAGCTCATAGTACTAACTTTCCTGATAACCAATTGTTTCTAATTATAACGTTTTATTCTAAAATTTACAGTGATGCGTTTTCCTGAAGATAAAAGGTATCCACGTCATTTCTCCTAATCCTCTAAAATCCCTTTCCGTGAGTTTATTCAAATTCCAAAAACAGAATTTCGAAATACCGACAAGAACGACTCGTTTAATGTACCTAATTGGCTTATATAGTCTATGAGCTATAAGCTACATATTGTTATCCGTTGGCGAATTAATTAATTTATTTCATTTAGCTACATCATCGTTCTTTATGAAATTATTGTATAATGATGTAGAATATTTATGTAGTGAATCCCAAGCTTTATCACTTATATTTATAACAGCTGTATTTTGTACACCAGTAACAGATTAAACATCTCTATTCGCTTAAAAAGATGTAAAATATCGATGAAATCCTTAATCAATCAAGTTCTGAAAATGTTGATAACCTTAGGTGGTGAAACATTCACCAGTCGGCATGATCGAGTAATTTTTATATAATCACAATACTTGAAATGATAAACCGCTGAAGCTCTTATTTAATGGCATGTTTATTTAATAACATAAAAGCTACATGTTTGTCACATAAAAAAGAAACCCTTAACATATACAATGAAAATGACGTAACGATTCCCCATTTCCAGGCCACCAAGTTAATCGTTTTGAAAATGACACTTAGTCTGTGACAATCGATAAAAATGTCCTTTATAATTATTAATTACAAAACATTGATTGACTAATTTCTAATGTTAGGCAGATACATTTATCTTTCCTTTTACAGTTATTTATAATCCCCTGTTATAATTTTGTACATCAAAATACTCTCTTCACCCTAAATCAATATATTTAATTGAGTCTAAACCAATTATTAAAGGTACTTTACTCACTCCTTGACCTTGACTACAACGAAGAAAGGAAATAAAGCCACGATTTCTTACATGAGAATAATTAAAATATTTTGGTATTCGTATCGATGCTGTTTTGTTTTGCCATGTCTTATATGCTAAATCGTGATTCTCTGTTGTTTGGATTGTCGCGAAGAAGTTCAATTGGTTCGATTGCGCATTGGCCACTGCTTTTTTACACATAGTCACCTTTTTAAAAATGACGCTGCTCCGGTTTGCCCGCTCGGCGGAGGTGCTCTCACGGTCCAGCATGTTCTTTTAGACTGTTTTTACCTGGCTCGTCTTCGCCAGTCTCTCCAGCTGCCGGCCAGCTTTGCAGAGATACTGGCGGACGACCACCAAGCAGTGGCCAAAGTTTTTAAGTTGTTTTTAACCCTCAGTTTTAGAATCTAGTTTTTACATCTTTTATGCTTAATTTCTTTGTGGTTTTAGGCTTGTTTTAGACCTTTACATAGAGGGGCGTGTTTCTTTTATTTTATGACGACGTATTTTAGCTCTCCTTTTATCTAGTTTTAGCACGATTTTAGCACTTTCAGGGCGCTAATGACCGCGCTGGTGAGCGCCTAAAAGCACAATCATCATCATCATCATCATCATCATCATCTGCTGTTTGGAATTAAATATCCGCCACATCGATCTTACTTTACATGGATTTTCTGTGGAGAACAACTGTTTTCTACTCCATGATATTCTCAAAGAAAAATCAAGGTCTTATTTGCCAGTATGCAATTTTATAACTTCGTTGTGTTCATATTCTAGTCAATACATTAAATACATAAATCCTGTTTAACTTTTAAGTGATGCATTAAATGAAATTAGGAGATCTATGTGCGTCAGATTGTATTGTGCTTTTCAGTGGTGAAAGAACTATCAGAATCTGTTGAGTGTTTTTTTAAATTACCCTACTGTAGTACCTACTCACACACGCACACCATACACACATATACTGTTTGCCAACGTAAATAAAGTCCCTGGCAGGAATGTGTTACCCCTACACAGTATGACAAGGACTTTAAGTGCGTGACAGAGAACGCCTGCTAAACAAGAAACTGAACTGTAAAAAATGTCCCCCTATCCATTTCGTATTCAAAATCCGAGACGATTTATTCACAGAAGTAGATGGCGTTAAAATGTTTTTGAATGGGCTGTAACTGATCTGCCTCGAGTGTCATAAAATACTAGCAGGCAGAGTATCGGAAGTCTTGCGCCGTGGTGTAGTGGACTAGAACGTCCAGGATCAATCCCATCCCTGGAGGGTGCGGATTTTAAGTCCCGGGTACAGACCGATGCCCACTTATAATCATGAGGAAATCGAGGAGCTACGCTAGGTAGCGAACCATGGTCTAGAAAGCCAACCTTCTGACTGGGGGTGTCGGAATGCTGCCTACTCCTCCCCGTATCGGTTGGATGATCGCAAACCTCAGCCTTGCTTATGTGGGCACGAGAGCGGCAGTCGGGTTGGCAGGTTCAAGCCCATTTTGGACATGTTACACCATGGATTACGTTTTTTAGGGCATCGGAACCGTGTCGAACCCACCTGCATCTTATTCCCCTGGGACATTCTTTGCTGTGGCAAACTGTACCTACATACAATAAACTTTATAGGCTTGTAGTATCAATAGAGATTAAACCATTTATATTTCGGTATTTATGGTAGTTTAGCAAAATGTTTCATAATTAATTTTAGAAAAAAAAAAAAACAATCCTATCAGACAGAATAGAAAAGGAAGGAATTAACAAAGCTCTCAGCAGTTAATGCAAGTGCAGTTGGGTGTGCTCCCACAGATTATAAATGCTAAAATATACTGCAGAGTAATACACGTGATCAGAGGTAATTCGCCTTGTTACCTGAACAAACATTGCTGTGCTGCCCCAGTTAAGTTTCAGGCTGCAGTGATCTCCATTGCGAATCCAGAACGAGCACATACACCTAAACAACCAGAAAGGATTTACAAAAGAAAAGAAGAACAAGTTTAAAGCTGATATTCCACCAGAGACGGGAACTTGGGGAGGTTCGTGACACAGAAAGGAAGCTTCTACTCCAAGTCACGGATTGCATCCTCATGAGTTTGTTAATGGCTGAAAACACAAATAGCTGAAACTCCCTTTCGTTTTCCATTTCTGTGCTACAGAGCTTCTCAAAACAGAGTTTCTTACCCTTTTCCATTCAATTTAGCATCAAAAGCCATCATCAAGGATACAGACTTTTCACCTTTTTTATTCTTTTCATGTTGAATTGTGTACCACATACATTCCAAACCTGCACTTCATTTTTATTGGATTGCATGAAGAAAAGTGATGAGACATATAGAAAAATAACGGAATATTTAACGAGTAGAGAATATAAAAGAACGAGCACTTTCTCTATGAAAAATTCGATAGTAAGATATCACCAGAAATGCACGTTTAAGCCCTCTGAATAAAAAGGAATAACACATTTTTGGAACAAGGTTGATATGTGTGTACGTCCACCCATCCGTCCGTCCTTGTGTGTATGCTTGAACAGCGTAACACAAAAACGAAATTTCGGTTAGATAAATACCAAATTTAGTACTGAAGTTCAACATCTTCAAAGAATGTAACTCAAAGATTTTCAAGAAAATCTTCCCAGAATATCCTTAAATGCAACATTTTTCACAAATTTTCATTTTCTTAAAAACGGCTCTAACGCTGTAATTAACTGTATGTTTGAGATATTTTATGACAGATTTTTAAGTTTATTGGGAATGTCTTCTGAAGTCCTCTTATATTGGATTGTACTGAGGGGATTCGGCACCTCGACCAGACTGGTCTTTTGCACTTATGCCCCAAAGCGGGGTCACCTCCGGGAGGGAAGATGAGGTCAGACACTCAAGGAGTCACTGCAGTACAAAGGACGGAGTCCCTACATTTTACTAGATAGAAACTCCCCGGCGGTCCAAAGACAATCATCATCCCACCTACCGTGGCCCCGAAACAGTCCCGAGGCCGGTTCGGAGGCAGGAGGCCGCTACCAGAGAAGAAGACTCCATACAGGCTTGCACAACCGGCATCCCGCCAGCCGCGTTCTTGAATCGGCCCACTAGGCCGGCTCGGAGACCGGAGTCCCTACCTCCGGAGGAGACCGAGCGGGATGGCTCAGGCGATTTCGTCTGTGGCCCGCATTTGGCACGTCCGTGTTCGATTCCCGTGGCCAACCTACCTGAACCATGGGTATTTTCGGGGGTTTTCCCGGGTCGCTAGGCGAATGCTGGGTAGGTTAATTATATCCCCCGAATTTCCAGTCCCTCCATTCATGGCAAGATGATATGCTCTGAGGAAAACTACTTCCTATTCCGGTAGGTCGGTTGCCGGTCTCCGCTCCTCTGCTGGGACCATTTCGGGACCGCCAGCCAGGGACCTTTAGGGGCTCAGTTCGCCTGCCTGGGACCATTAGGGCTCGGCTGCTGGGCTCGTTGTCGTCCCGCTGAGGGAGAGCGAGTTCATTATCCTGGCCTGTCGGGGGAAGTCTCTATCCAAGT